>CAUYON010003630.1:0-34871 GCA_963573935.1 Arctocebus calabarensis
TATATAAACCACAATATCCTGAAGAAGCAAATATTTAAATATAGATAAATCATGATATAATTTAGTTTTTTATGTCGGAGTAACAAAAGCCTTCCTAATTATATCACTTAACCTACAAGAAATGTAAGAAAGCAGGAAGAAATGTGTTGAGATTGGCTAGGTATATTATCTCTTTTAGAGGATTTCCCCAGAAATGCAAGAAGGAAAGTGAATCAGACAAATCTTGAAAAATAAGCTAACGAAGACTTCCTAGCAAATAAACCAATGGTATTTTTATGATATGGTTCACCCAAAGTATGGTTTTAAGAGGGTGCTATTGATCTCTCTAGCATAATAAACGAACTTAGAGTTTGCATATACATGAAAAATCTCCTGTAATTTACTCTCAGAACACAAAACAGAGATGTTTTTTGATTAACACTGTTTCCTTCTGTGTGAATGATTGTATGCATCATTTGTAGAACTCAGAAATTAATGAATCTGGCCCAGAAAGCGAGAGCACGCTAATGTTCCCAGAGAGGGCCTGAGAGCTGTGTTGGGGCTCTCAAGCATTCCTGCCTCCTAAGGTCCATGCCCTCCCATGTTCTCAGAATTATTAGTGAAATGTAATACTTTGGAAAATCTCAAATCTGTGCCCGTCTGAATGACAACTATGGACTCCAAGTGGTGTCTCTCTATGTCTGACAGGCTGTCCAAAGTGATCTCCCAGATCCTGGAGACCCCTTTCCTGATCACCCAATTCCTACTGAAAAATGCCTTATTCATTCACTTCTCCGGATTTTTTTCTTCCCAAAGTTCTTTTCACTATCTTGTTAGCCGTGTGATGCCCTTAGAACAATTTATTTTATATAGTCTACCAGGGGTCCTCAAACTACGGCCCGTGGGCCACATGCGGTGGTGTGAATTATATTTGTTCCTGTTTGTTTTTTACTTCAAAATAAGATATGTGCAGGGTGCATAGGAGTTTGTTCATAGTTTTTTTTTTTTAAACTGCAGTCCGGCCCGCCGATGATCTGAAGGACAGTGGATTGGCGCCCAGTTTAAAAAGTCTGAGGGTGCCTGGTAGTGGTTTTAGGTTTTCCCAGCCAAAAAGTTTGTAAGAATTTTCCCATTTCTCCCAACAGAATTTTAGGTTTGTGTAATGTCAAAATCCATGTATTTCTTTTCTCTATATGCGATGGAATTTACCCAAGACAAATTGTCATTCACTCCCACCCTGACCATTAGTTACTGTTGACATTGTGATTAACACTAGTGTATCTTGTTATCAGTTTCCGACAGATAAAGGGTGCTTTTACACAATGATACAGGAACCTTTTACTGATCTGTAAAGGTCAGCATTCAAAAAGGAATGTGTTTATCATCCCTAATTCTACAATACTGTCAACCAGGAGGAATGTGAGTAGCGGGGAACACTGTGCAAACAGATTCAAATAAAATGATAGAGAAGAAAGTCTCAAGATACAACCCCAGTGGGAAAGAAGTGCTGAGTCAGTGGTCAGGTCCCAGTAAAAATTACACTCCAGTGAAATAAATAGAAACACTTTAGTTTGGGATATCCTGAAACGATGGTCTTTTAAGTGATGGTAGATGTTTTCAATACACCGTATCAGCTTTTCATCAAAAATCCAATTGAGAAAATAACATACTTTGCAGAAGTGATCCAAAATGCCCTGCTTCCCTCTTTGGTGGTTCCAACACAGCTGAGGATGCTTCCTGTTATTCTAACAGATAAGATTTATTTGTATAAACTATATCTTTAATGATGTCTGCCATCGGTCCACTATGAATTAATGTGTGCCTTTTAGAGGGTGTGTGTGTTTCACCCACCATACCTCTGGGTGAAACATCATCCTGCAAATTTCATCAGTATCTTCCATAAGGAATCTGGGCTTTTATTGTTTGTTGTGTAACACAAACAGCCTTTTAAAAAGGATATTTGTGCCATATTAGTGTACTTGCAAATCTAAATCTTAGACTGTGTTGACTTTTCCACAGGAAAGGTAGATTCCGCCAGGTGAAGACAGTAACGCTGAGCTCTCATAGAAACTTGGATGACATGAGCTGTGTCGGACCCAAGTACTGTTTTTGGAAGAGGATATTTTTTGTTTTGTTTTCTTATTTTACTTTTGTTTTTGGAAAATAATCTGCTACATCAAATACTGAACTTTACTAAACCTCCCCTGTGACCATGTGCTCATTTATGGCCAAGTGGTTACACCACACACACACATAATCCTGTCCAATTTCAACTGTTCACTTCATGCTGAGCCAACTCTTGAAATGCAGAGAGAATCTTCCTAATGAAATCACTAACATATGAATAGACTGTGATTAAAAATTAGGATGAAACATAATTCAGGAGAAATTTCCTGTGATCCCTGCTTCCAGCTGCACTTGCCTTCCTGCTGTCATGAGGCATCTCTTCCTTTTTCTTATCTTATGGTCTTTGCTATATTTCTACCTCTGCCTAGAAAAAAGCAAGATTGGCAAGACTGCTGAATGACGATTCTGGAGATTCATTGGCTTTCCTTGGAAGAAAGCATATTGGGAAGAAGATACCCCCTCTCTAAAGTGATTATATCTGAACTCAGTTTCCAGCAGGACTGGGGCCCCAAAGTGCTGGGTGGACAGCATTTCCCAACAGTCACAACACAGCTTACCCACCTCAGACAGCTGGGTGTTCCAGATGTCTGGGTGTTCCTGCAGTCAGAAACCATGCTCATGTTAACCCCATAACGTGGAAGCACAGTGAAGGAGCAAGGCCCTTCCGATAAAGCCCAGCCCGTGACCCCACATAACCGTCTGCCATTCACAAAGTCTCAGGGAGAATGTAGATTGTGTTTCTCCAGATACTTCTGACTTGGTCCATCAGCACCTCGGGGGAGCACTGGTGATTCCCCAAGATCATGTATGACACACTGCCTGGAAACATTCCCACTCACATCTGGTTAATTCTCCCTCACTATTCAGATATCAGCTTCAAAGCTGCTGCTTCTTTTTTTTTTTTTTTCTGATTCTCACTCTGGGAATGATATCCAGTGAGATCATTTTATTGTCCCTTTTGTATAAATCTTAGGTCGTAACGTCTGAAGTCAAAACTGAAATGACATTAAATACTGGTATTTTTGTAGGTATAATATATATACTTCTGTATGTATTAATTGCCTAGATTATATCTGGCCAAATTGAATTGTAGTTGAGCTTGACTTTGATGCCTGTCACCAATATAGAAGTGATAATAATACTTCTGTTATAATTTAGACATTCAATCCTTAACTAGCTACTTAAATATATTTAATTTCTCTTAGATTTGCAAGTTTATCCTTTAACTCAGCAGTTCTCAACCTGTGGGTGGCAACCCCTTTTTAACAATGAAAATACATTGCAGCATTAAGAAGGTTGAGAACCACTGCTTTAACTAATCTTACCTAATTTAGTCATTTGGGACATTGTCATTTGGGACAAAGCTTCTTTTTCAGAGCAGGCTTTCTTGGTCCCCTTAGTTCATCTCTTGGGCTATTTACACACTCACTTAGCAACATTCAATTGTTGCTGGTGTGTTTGTGTGGCACTCATGATATTCTGGATGTGGGTATTTATGTAAGTTACTTGATCAACACTGCTTTTTCTCATAGATATAATATCTTTGAGAGCCAGGACAGGATTTCTTGTTCTTACTATTGCATACCTAGAAGCCTAGCTAATGTTAAGTAGATGTTAACAAATAAGAAGTTGTTAAATGAATAAATGAACGAAATGAAAATTGATTAAATAAAGGCAGCATAGAGATTATATCAGTATTATTATCTATTTCTTCTTTGAGAAGAACAAGAGTTATAATTTATTTTTAAATTTTCATTTAATATAAATTTGATAACTCATGCACCAAGAAGTTTACTAATATCATGCTTTTCTCCTCTAGCTACTTGTTAATGGAATCATATTGATAAAATTTAGAATTGAGGCTGAGGAATTCATGTTAGATTGACCCCAGAGGAGTGAGGTTCAGTTATTCTGATAAAAATTGTTTCTTCAGGGAAAGGGAGAAAACAATGTTTGGGGAATGTCTATCAATAATTTGTCAAAATCAGTAATCTACAAGGAAAAATTATCTCAACATATTTTAAAGCATATCATTTTAATTTTAATAATAACACTGTTAAAGATAGTCACTGTCACTGTCAACCAAAACGTCTGTGAGAAACTTCCGAATTGACTCTGTTTAATGAGTTAGACTTCTCTAAAATTCTCATACCACAATACACAAAATGAAAATTCAATTGAAGTTTCCATTTTTCAAATTGACTGGTTTAAATTTCGTATTGAAAAACTTTTATTGTCTTAAGATATCAGTGAGTATGTCACACAGAAAGTGAATAGTTTTGTTACTTCTGGATGTTGTGTTTTCTGAGACACAGGCATGAGGGTGTATAAAGAAAGCTCAGCTATTTATAATTGGCTACCAAGTGGCCATATTTATTTTTAGCATAAGGAAGTGGGTTTCCTACTTCTGCAATACAATTTAGCTACTTGTAATATTTCCAGCTCACCCAAGTATTATGGAAGAATTATGGCAGGAATATCTGCATTTACCTTATAATAGTGCTCAAGAAACAAACACAAAGGATATAGCAACTCATGCCTATGGTGATTAGAACAAAGAAAGCAGAGTACAAAAGCATACGATAGAAAACATGTACCAGACAGTATTCCCCTTTTAAAGAAAGGGAAAAATTTCATCTTCCCTATATATTTTCACATGGTTTATACACAAGATAGCATCAAATTAACATATCAAGGTTTCATAAGATGGATTCACTGAAGACAAAGAAAATAAGAAAAAACAGTAGAAAACTGCAGATTGCGTTGAAAAGAGAATGTAAAAGAGCGAGAGGGAAAATTTCTATCCCAGGGTCGTTGAAGAGTAACTTGGCTAAATTTGAAAAAAGCAGTACGTCTTTGTTGAGCATTCTGTTTACATGACCAGGTCTCCCCATTAGGACCAAAGATTTTTATCATCCAGAGGCTAGAAAGGTCTTTCACGGAAAGTTCTCCATTTTCCTCTCCCCAGAAACCCACGTGAGACATCTAGCCCCAGCGTCCCGCCCTTTTTAGAGACCGTCTGCATCCAGTAATTTCTTTCTTTTTTTTTTTTTTATTGTTGGGGATTCATTGAGGGTACAAGAAACCAGGTTACACTGATTGCATTTGCATTTGTTAGGTAAAGTATAATATATAAAAATATTTGTTCCAGAAGTATTGGAGTTATTCATGAAAGGATTTTTTTTTTTTTTTTTATGACTAGCTTTGTCCAAAGACTCTAGACAAAATTTCCCATAGGTAAACTTAGTTGCTTTAAATTAAGTGCCCTTCTTTTGCCTCCTGTCTTATTGATTTATTAACTTTTTTTATTTCTCAGGCAAATTCTTGCTCTGTCACCTTGGCTACAGTGCAGTGGCATTATCATAGCTCACGGCAATCTCAGACTCTTGGACTCTCGTGATCCTCCTGTCTCAGCCTCTCCCACAGCTGGAACTATAAACGCAAACCCCCTATATAGCTAATTTTTTTTTGTTGTTTGTTTGTTTTTAGAGACAGAGTCTTACTTTATCACCCTCAGTAGAGTGCCATGGCGTCATACATGTCACACAGCTCACAGCAACCTCCAACTCCTGGGCTTAGGCGATTTTTTGCCTCAGCCTCCCAAGTAGCTGGGACTACAGGTGCCCGCCATAACTCCCACCTTTTTCTGTTTTGCAGTTCGGCTGAGGCAGGGTTTGAACCCGCCACCTTTGGTATATAGGGCCGGCACCCTACTCGATGAGCCACAGGCACCGCCCAGCTAATTTTTATATTTCCGTAGAGACTCAGTCTCACTCTTACCCAAGCTGGTCTTAAACTCTTGGACACAAGTAATCCTCCTGCCTCAGCCTCCCCAAATCTTAGGATTATGGGTGTCATGACTACATCCAGCCTGATTCTTTTTTCTTTCAAATATATATAATTTTTGTCAGTTACATCTTCTTTAATCACAAAAAATTATCATTGGTAATTAGGGAATGCAATGTTCCTGATTTTGAACACATCTATAGATTCATATAACCACCACCATGGTAGGAAGACAGAATTAGTCTCTAACCTGGGAGAACTTCGTTAGGCTCCCTTTCTATGGTCGTATCCTCCTCCCATCCCTAAACTCTGATTCTCAGTTTTAACTATTGCTTATAATTATCATCAGAAAAATCATGTGGAGTTTTGTTAGCTATCTGTTTTGAATAACACCTGCAATAATCATTATAGGGAAGGCATTCTAAGAAGGAAAAGGATACTACATTGAAATTTGTGGGATTTGAGACATCTGGTAGAGAAGTGATTTTATTTGGATGGAAGGAGATTTCTTGCTGGCCTATTTATTGCTTTAATTTGGGTGACATTTGATTCTACCTTGGTGTAGAACTAGATCTTGTTAAAATGCATGCCACTAACCTCTCGTGACAGAATAATTTCCAAATACATCTTTTGTTATCATTCTTTCTTCTATACCACTTTTAATTACATAAGTCTTGACTGAAATGCTTTTTCATTCCCATTTGTAGTACTAGAAGACAAGAAAAGGACCCATATAGAAGATATTTAATCAGGGTCTATTACACCATATAATTACCTGTATAGAGGTATTCTTTCACATATGATCAATTAGACACCTTTAAAAAATGTCCCACCCTCATCAACTCTTATAAAATATTACTGTTTGATTTTAGCTTTAGTGACTTTTACATAAAGAATAGTTAGCTGCCAGCTCATTTTTTCCCACCTTTACTGAGGAATATATGTTTTGTGAATAAAATACAGAACAGCCAGGGGCACTCCTGAATTATGATCTTCTCCCTCATACAAGAAACATCCCTGATTTTGACATTGAAATCTTGAACTTACATTTAATTTCACTTGAGTCCTTAGGAACTTTCTCAGTAAGACGTTTAATGCCTTTCCATTTCTTGCAGGTAATTTTTTAATGCCCTGCAGTCAAGTGAAAGAATTTCTCAAATGTTACCCAGATTAAAATGTGAACAAAATTAAGCAAAAAACTATAGGCTCTGGTGTACCTTTTTCAATTTGGAAAGTATATACAGATCTGTTGAGGTCTCATGAGACAAATTTATGAATAGACAACCTTTGAGCACATTCTGTTTTGTATGCACAACTAATCTTTCAGATGAAGCAAGCCGATAGCTTGCAAATATGTTAGCAACCAAATACTAAATAAACAGATTACTTAGTTGTACATCTATTGCTCCACACTTTTCAAGGATTTGTAAACTTAGCCAAAATGATTGTGTTTTGACCAATGCTCTAAAAGATGGAGTTTAATAAAACTGAGAATCAGAACTTAAGGATTATAACAATTCTGAGTTCTAGAAGGGAGTTGGTTTGTCTGATTCTATAACTAGTTTTTCTCCAGGTTTGACATGAGGTGAGATGTGAGACAAAGCAGAAGGGTTAGTGTATTTCTTCAGTAAAGAAGAGGAACCTTTTAAGATGAACTGTTACCAATCTTAGTGCTAACTCACGTTGTGAATTAGCCTATAGTTTTGTGCTAAATCTTTTGATGAAACAAAATGATTTTTAGTCATTCTTTTGGTTATGAATTGAGAAAAGTCTGCTTTGGATAAGATGACAAAAATTGGGCATACACGTTTGAGAATGAAATTGTGGGAAGAGCTGAAGTTTTTCAATACATTTTCTGAGAAACACACAGATTGAAGAATTGCCTTTAACTTGTTCAAAAACTGCTTTTGTGGGGGTTTGTGTAGTTAATTTTTCTTTTCAAATATATCTAATTTGAACAGGTGGAGAAATTGTGTCTTTTTAAAAGATTTCTATTGAAACAAGAGGTCAAACAAGCAAGATAACTCCTGCATCAATCAAAACACTATTATTTCCCTTCTCTAATTTTCTCATACACAGTAGGAAGAAAATAACTATAGGGTGATGGAGTCTCTTGAAGATCTTAGATCTCTTCTAACATTTGTTTCTTCTGCTTGAAATGTATTATTATAACATCATAACAGTAATGTTACATAAACACAATTATCAAACAAAAGCACTAAGACATGTCTTCAGTGGTGGGTTCTATTGATTGCAGAATTTATGCCCAATTCTAGAACTTCTTTTGCCCTTAATTAATATTGCATAATTTTTCTTTTAGATTTACCACCTTGGAGCATACTGGGTTTCTGCATTTCTCATTTTCTTATTCATTATTCCAGAGTCATAATATAATTTGACCTGTAATTACTAACACAGATCTCATTTCAGATTTTCCTATCCTCAGAAGCTAAGACTGAAATTCTGAGAAATATTCTGATCATATTCTCTTTATGGCTCCCCAATTGAAGGAAAGTTTTCTATTAGGGTAGCAGAAGATTATTTTATTAATACTAATGTTATATTGATAGTATAAAATAAATTAGTTGTTACACATTAGGGACAAAATATAAAAGCCACATGTAGTTAATATTATAGATTATTGCTAAAATGGGGAGGAAGGCAGAAAGATGGGTCCACTTGCAGAGAACCAAGGCACTCAATTTTGGCTTTTTTTCTCATAGAATACATGTGTATTAGTTCTCTTTATATACATAAATTACACATATACACACAGTGCTCCAAAAGTCATAATACATAGGAAAAATAACAACCAGACACCTTGGAACGTTTTCGCTATGAGTGGGAAAGAAGGCTTCTTGTGTGTATGTAGAAAGAGGTGGCCAACACGTAGAGAATACCTTGTAAATTTTTGGTAAAATTTTGTATTTAATATTTTGCAAATAAAGGTACATTTAGCTGTAACTTCTCAATGTCTTATGTATGGTGGCTTTTGGATAGCCTTGTGTCATATGCACACATGTGTGTGTGTGGCGTGTGTGTGTAACTCCAGATGTGGTCTTGAATTTATTTGGTGCTATTTCACTCTCATTGCATATGTGCAGCTATTTTTTATCTAGTTGTGTGCACCAGCGCTTCTTACAAGGTCACTTATTCCTACCCGAGGGCTAAAATATTAAAACCTAATTGCCTCCTTAAGGCCCATCTCTAAATACCATCATATGGGGGTTATGGTTTCAAAATATGAACCTGGAACTGTTCTATGCACATTCTGTCCATAGAATTTGGTTATCTGGACACTATGTTAACTTATTTTATATAATTTGTCCTGTAACTGTTCTTGTCTAATATAGCATAGCTTTAGTAAGTTATTTGCTTTGGTTCATTCCTCTTGTGTGATATTTAGAATTAGTAGCATATTTTTCAATGGGAAGAGGAATGAAGAGAGATCAATTTTGCCTTCAGTTACCTCAACCTGTGCAGAAAGAGATTTATCATTCTGTACTTGTTTCCCTGTTAAAATCGAAAGAGTGTTCCATCTTAGTGTAAGCTAATTAGTGTGGTACAACATTTAGAAAATCAACTGGCAATACTAATTTTATATACAATCTACTCTCAATAGAATATAATGTTAGAGACTTTTTGTGGAAAGTGCATTCATGCACATCTTCTGTTGGTTAAGCTCAGCGTTGATGAATCCAATGACATTTGAATGCATTCTCTACTGGTGTAAAAAGGAAAAACAAATTTCCCAATTATTAATGTAATTCAGTATAAATTAAAAGTCCAGAAAGGAAACTTTGTAGGGAGCCATTACAATGTCCCATGCTATATAATCACCTCTATCTAAGACAAAAGGCCATATTTAATTAATTCATTTTTACATTATTAATGATATATAATGAATGTACATATTTCTGGGGTATAAATTATATTTTCAAGATTAAGTTAGGGTAGTTGGAATATCCATCACCTGAAACATTTATCATTTCATGAGGACATTCCAAATCTTCTGTTTTAGGGATTTTCAAACACACAGCAAATTATTGTTGACCCACTGTGCTGTTGTACACTAGAACTTATTTCTTCTATCTAAACTGCATTTTTGTACCTAATACTTAACTTCTTTCCATGCCATTCCCCCCCCAATGCCTCCTACTGCTCCCAACCTTTGGAAACCACCATGATACTTTCTGCCTCCATGAAATCAACCGTTTTTTGCCCCCATATAAGTGAGAACATGCAGTGTTTTCTTTCTGTGTATGGCTTATTTCATTTTACATAATGCTCTTCAGTTTCATCCATGCTGCTGCATATAACAGGATTTTTATTTCTTTTCATGGCCAAATAGCATTTCATTGTGTATACATACCATATTTTCTTTATCCGTTCATCTGTTGACAGACACTTAGGTTGATTCCTTATCTTGGCTCTGGTGTATTACCCTGCAATAAACATGGAAAAGTGCAGTTATGTCTTTGATATGCTCATTTTCCTTTTTTTTTTTTTGGATGTATACCCAGCAGTGGAATTGCTGGATCATACGGTAGCTCTATTTTTAGTTTTTCAAGGAGACTCCATATTGTTTTTCATAGTGGCTGTACTAATTTACATTCCCAACAGTGTATAAGTGTTACTCCTCCTCTACGTCCATATCAGCGCATGTTATGTTTTGTCTTTTTGGTAACTACCATTCTAACAGCAGTGAGATGATATCTCATGGTGGTTTTGATATGTGGTTATCTGAAGATAGTGATGTCGAGCCTTTTTTCATAGACCTGTTGCCCATTTGTATTGTTTTGAGAAATGTCAGTATTGTGTGTATTCACATACTTTGCCCGTTTTTAAATTGGATTAGTTAGACTTTTTCTTTTCTTTTTTTTCCATGGAGCTAAATTTATATACATTCTGGTTATTAATCTCTTGTTGATTGGGTAATTTGCAAATATTTTCTCCCAACCTGCAGGTTGTATCTTCACTCTCTTGAATGTTTCCTTTGCTAATGAAGATGCTTTTTTAGCTTGGTATAATCCTATTTTTCTATTTTTGCTTTTGTTGCCTGTACTTTTGAGTTCTGACTCAGAAAACTACACACAGAGCAATGTCCTGAAGGATTTACCAAATGTTTTTTCTAGTAATTTCATGGTTTTAGATCTTTCACTAAGTCTTTAATCCATATAACTTGACATTTAGCATATGGTAAGAGATAGAAATCTAGTTTTCATTCTTCTGGATATAGCTATCCATTTTTCTCCAGCACTATAATTTATTGAAAACACTACCTTTGCCTCAGTGAAAGTTCTTGGTGCTATTGTAAAAAATGAATTGGTTATATGCATGAATTTATATCTGGGTTTTGTATTCTGTTCCATTGATCTATGTGTTTGTTTTTATGCCATGCTCTTTTGGTTATACAGCTTTGTAGTGTATTTTGAAGTTAAGTAGTGTTGGTCTCTGGCTTTGTTCCTTTTGCTCAGAATTTCTTTTAGCTATTTGGTATCTTTTATGGTTTCAAATATATTTATTTAAGGATTTTTTTCCTATATCTATGAAGAACCTTATAATCAATATGAGTCTGTGATAATCTTGTACTTCTATCCCCTCTGTCTCAAAATTGATTGCTAAGTATATACTATGCAATATAATGAAATAAGAGTTAAAATCAAAGATCTCGAATATATTATGTTTGTGAATTCTGTGCTCAAAGAAAGTTTTAAAACTGAAAGTCTAGGTAGACAGCATTAATGAGGTGCAATGGCTCTACTAGGAATTATCCTATCAGAGAGGATTATGAAGATATAGTTCCTATTTTAGATATTCTAAAATAAATTATTAATGCCTATTATTTCCAGTATTTTTTCAATCGTAAATTTCAAGAAACTTTTCTATGTGCCCATATCAGATAATTGTTTTCACTAGCTAATTTATAGTAATTTCTTTATGAATAATCCATTATTTGATTCATTCCCAGATATTACAAAAATTCTATAACTGGCCTAAGCACTAATAGTTATGGAGTAGCAGAAGGTTTTAAACTTGCTTGAAAATTAATATTGAGGGCGGTGTCTGTGGCTCAAAGGAGTAGGGTGCCAGCCCCATTTGCTGGAGGTGGTGGGTTCAAACCCAGCCCTGGCTAAAAACCGAAAAAAAAAATTTATATTGAAAACATAAAAGAGAATAGTAGAACCATGATATGTTACAAAAATTGGAAATAAGAATCAATGATGCCTCCAGGAAGTGTTCTGAAAATGTCACACATACCAGAAAAACATTCCTGCAAAATATATATCCAGCTTGCAAGAACCCATGAGAAGGGTATATGTTAATGAGATTATGAGGCTTTTTTTAAGTGAAAATTCTTTTGGCTCTCATTGGATTAACTTTTTAAAACTAACACTGTTGAGGTCTCTGATTCACAGTTCTTTTTGCCTTGATATAGCAAAATTGCCAACTATTTGGCAAAGCTAAAAGTTAAGTTCTTGAAAGTGCATACCATTTTAAAAGCTTCTGAGCCATGTTTTTAGATGATTAAAAATCGATGGGTTGGTGAAATATTGATAAGACCGTTTGCCTCACAAGTAGAACTATTTTTCCCAATGTTCGCTCTTATTCTATCTTATGGAAGGTTTTCCAGTATTTTCAGGATTCCTCAGAGGAAACGACTTTGGGAAAGAGAACATCCGGAGAACGCTTTTAACCCACACATATTTTTCACCGGTGAAATTGATCTTTCCAAACCTTCTGTAAGATTTCTTCATCAGGATAACTTCTGGAGTTTCATAGCTTACAAGTGTCTCTCTCTATTGTCTACTTATGAAATAATCACTCTTATTTCACAGGGAAAATAATAAAATGTATGTTTTGAGGAAAAAAACACTTCTTTTTCATGTTTTCTTCATTCTCTCCCATTATAATACAAATATGCATTCTATTTTTAAAAATTAAGTTGAGCACACCTGACCATCTTCAAACATAAATTATAAACAGACAAAAAAAAACTTTTCTAAATAAGAGGATCACATCAGGAATCCAAAGATTCTTCACAAAGATTTGGAGTTATTACTTATGAGAGTAACTTTGCCAATGTGCTCTTCTGGTCACTTCTTCAAACTTTCTGTTGAGTTCTCTTCTAAGAATTATGAGGAATCTTGTACAGAACAGTGAGAGCAAAAATTAGCCCCAAACTTCTTTTCCTAACCAAGGTTTTGTTCTTTTTAAGCACTTTTATTCTAGCTGCTCAACTTTTACCACCTAGCTGTACTAGGTTTCCAAATAATATTTCATACTAAAATATTTGAAAACCAGAGTATATAATAGATATTATTGTCTGTTTCCCTTGCTCACATTTTGGGGTACAAGAAGCAGGAACTGTTATTGACATTATATAATGAATTTGAGAGATATACTTTATCAGTGATCAGTGTAGATTTAAAGAATATTATATTCATGAATTGAACACCACTTCATATTTAATCCTAGACTAGGTGTGAGACTAGTTTCACCACTTCACATTTATAATGTATTAATCAAATAATAATTATAGAAAATGAAATTTGAGTATGGGGAGGGAGGAAGGGCCTGGGTGACCTCCCCACCCCTGGGTACAGTGCATATTTCCCAGGTGAAACTTAAAACTACAACTCAGACTTTCACCTTTCAAAAGCCAATTATGTGACATAATATGTACTCCCATATTAACCTTAAATTATAAAAACAGAAGTACAAACAAATTAATATAAATCATGCATGTGACAGGAGGTATGAAATATGCTATATTAAATGTGGTTGGGACATTTTCTAATGTATAGATTTGTTGATGTAAAATAAGTAAAGATCATCTTATGTTAGTTATTTTCCTGGCTTAATCTATGGTAACAGTTAATATAGGCTGCTAGTAATTCATATACAATTTTAGTGCTACTCTTTCCTATATATTTTTACTATAAGTTACAAATTTTTACATATTTTAGCATATTTCAGTTACAAATTACTTGTTCCTTTCTCATTTTCTCTTTTTTTCTTTCTTTAGTCATTCAACAAACATCTATCAAGTGCCCTTTATTAGTTTATGTAGGAAGAACCTAATCTCCAATAGAAACTTGCACCATGCTAAATGTTAATTTGGTCTAAATTATATACAATAATATGTTGATCGGTTAATATATAAACTAGAGCAAAAATGAAATATTTGTAGAATTTCCTAATTTGATAATTGTATTTCTTACGTGCTAAAAATAAGAGAATAATTCCAGAAATGTTATCTTAAACTAAAAGTTATATAACTGTCATCAAATCTAAGTTTTATTATTTGTTGTTTATTAGGAATTGAGTTGAATGTTTACCTTGCCTGTCCTAATTAAATATTCACGACAACTCTGTGAGAAACATACTAAAATACTCCAAATACAGCATTGGAGGGAAAGATAGGAAAATCTTCTTTTTTCAGTCTGAATAATATTCCATTGAATGTATGTACTACTTTTTCTTTATCCATTCATCTGTTGATGTACATTTAGTTTAGGTTGTTTTCACACTTTCAATATTGTAAATAGTGCTGTATTGAACATGGGAGAGCATATATTTCTTTATTTCTTTAAGACTCCTATTTTCCAGCTAAGTGGTAGAAGCCAGTCACAAAAGGACAAATACTGCATGATTCCATTTATATGAAGTATCTACAAAAGAAACTCACACATACTATAGAAGGGTGGTCGCCAGCACCTGGGAAGAGGGGAAAATTGGCAGTTGCTGCCCATCGGGATTAAAGTTTCAGTTATACAAGATGAATAACTTCTTGAGATCTGCTGAACAACCTCGTACTTAACAACATTGTATACTTAAGATGTTGAGGGAAAATTCATGTTAAATGTGCACATCACAAAAAAAAAAAAAAAAAGGACAAAGGAAAGAAAGGAAATAGTAGAATATCTTACCTGATTTTCTGGATTATGTATCTTCGTGTCTACAGTCTGAAACCAGGGTCCATGTTCCTGAGATTGTATTAGACTGCTGTATATTTGAGTGAATATAGAAATTTCTCCTTTCTTATCCGTGTACTTAAGTACTTTTCAGTGTGTCTGAACTGTTTCTTTTTTGCTCTGTTGCATATACTTTTAGCAGATTTAAGTTTTGCCTGCTTCTAGGAGAGGCACATATTTAATGTGGTAATGACTGCCAGGGTTTTTAATCAAAGCTTATTCCAAGTTTCTGCCACTGCCCCTGTAAAATTTATAATTAAAATAAAACATGGAGCTCCCACAAAAATTGGTTATTAAGGCACAATTTTTCAAATTTACTTTGGTAATCTCAGCTTTCTTCGTGTTCAGAAAATATCATCTTGGCCAGATTTTTTTTTTTCAACAAAGACAAACTTTTATCAAAAATGTCTAAAATTTGATCAGATCTCAGTAATTTATTTTTGGTGTTGCTTCAATTGCCCGGGGCGAGGGGGGGGGTCCTCCTCATAAAGTATTCTCCCAGGCCAATTTCTTCAAGTGTTTTTCCTGCACTCTCTCCAAGAATCTTTATAGTTTCATGTCTTAAGTTTAAATCTTTTATCCAGTGAGAGTCAAGTTTTGTTAATAGTGAAAGGTGTGGGTCCAGTTTCAGTCTTCTACAGGTCACCAGCCAATTCTCTAAGCACCACTTGTTAGATAGGGAATCTTTCCCCAAATTTATATTTTTGATGGGCTTATCAAAGATCAAATGACAGTAAGTGTCTGCGTTCATCTCTTGGCTCTCAATTCTGCTCTATATGTCTACGTCTCTATTTTTGTGCCAATACCATGCTGTTTCAAGTCATGGAAGAAGCCCAAGTGCCCATTGTCCCATGAATGGATTAATAAATTGTGGTATATGTATACCATGCAATAGTAAACAGTCTTAAAGAAAGATGGAGGCTTTACCTCTTTTACATTTACATGGATGGAGGTGGAACGTATCCTACTTAGTAAAGTATTTCAAAAATAGAATATACTCAATGTACTCAGTACTATTATGAAACCAATTTGCAATCACTCACATTTTCATATGAAGAATAGATCACAACTGTGGCCCAGGACCAAGGAGAGAGGAGAGGTGATGGGAGGGGAGGGGAGAGGTCAGATGGAGGGAGGGTGAATGGTGGGATCACACCTATGCTGCATAATACAGGGGTATTGACATGTCACATCTATTAAGTATAGAGTATAAATGTCTTAAAACAATAAGTAAATGAGATGAGGTATATATTAACCAGTGTGATGTAAGTGTTCCTAGTTCTATATGAAATCAGCACATTGTACCCCACAAATGCATTAATGTATAAAAAAAAGTCTAAAATTGTATTTCAGTTTTCCAAAATATGTGTGGTATTGGCTTTTTCCTTTTTCAATTGCTAATTCCTTGTAGCTTTTAAGTGGAAAATCCTGTTCCGTCTTATCCTTTATCCTTTTGTTTTATGTTCACATATACTCATAATTTTTTTTTTACTTTCAGAAAATTATTTTTAAAGTGACAATTTGTCATATTGCTTTTCAATATTTGCTGCTGGTTAACCTTAGGCTTCAGTGAGTGCTGAATTACCATCTTGAATGCTTTTTGAGAAGTTATTCCGATTTATTTCTCTGTACTCAGTGTGAAATGAACTCTGTCCTTTTGTAGCTCTGGGACATTCATATTCACTTTATTTTACTTTTCAATACTCAACTATGGTCACAATGCTAACTGTTTTCATAGGAATATTTATTTGTTCTCTTTCTCTATTACCTGAACTTTTTAACTGAGTAGCAAACACATTCATTAAGGTCAGTGTCTATGAGAAAGTGATGTTGGCTTGGCGCCTGTGGCTCAACAGGCTAAGGTGCCAGCCACGTACACCTGAGCTGGCAGGCTCGAATCCAGCCCGGGCCCACCAAACAACGATGGCTGCAACCAAAAAATAGCCGGGCGTTGTGGCAGGCGCCTGTAGTCCCAGCTACTTGGGAGGCAGAGGCAAGAGACTCACTTGAGCCCAGGAATTGGAGGTTGCTGTGAGCTGTGACGCCACAGCACTCTATCCAGGGTGACAGCTTGAGGCTCTGTCTCAAAAAAAAAAAAAAGAGAAAGTGATGTTAAATTTTAATCTAGTCTGGAGATTTTTTTTCTGTGTTTTTTACATAACTCAAACCTCACTGGCCAGACTCAGATGAATTGTTTCCCAACTCATTTCTTGTCTGGGTTTGCATAAAGTGGGTGTCGTTTATGACCTTAGTGCTGCAGGGGAGACAGGGAGAACTCTGATCTCTTGCCTGATTCTGGTGTGGATGGGCAATCCTGACCTGCCATTGGACTAATAGTCATTTAGCTGGGATGGGACCTTCCCTGGGCAAGGGTGGTAGAATGCTGAGATTGGAGTAGCTTTTCTTTTTCAGTAAAGGAACTACCACCTCCTCAGCTGATTTGACCCATCTCTGCCACTTACAGTTCATCTGTATGCCCTCAGGCAAGCATGCCAGTTTACAGACTTCTCAGAGGCAGGTTGCATCTTCTTGAGTCTATTTCCCCCTCTGCACAGGAGGCGAACTAGGCAACTCCTTAACTTCAATATATTTTTAAATGTATGGGAAATTTTAAAAGTTCAGTTGTTTTTTTTTTTTTTTGGCAGTTGTTTTGGCCGGGGCTATGTTTGAACCTGCCACCTCTGGCATATGAGGCCGGCGGGCGCCTTACTCCTTTGAGCCATAGGCACTGCCCTAAGTTCCATACTTTTTTAAATGAAAATATTATGCTTCAGCAATCTTAAGATGCACAAATGTTTCTGAAGGACCATTATTTCAAGTAAGTAAAGGTTAAATTTTATAATTAAAATTAGTTACAAATGTCATATGAATTAGGGGATAAGAAAACTCATATTATATGGGCAGTTGAAATTATAGACTTGTTGAGAAAATCTAGGTTCTTTCTTCTAAATTAGGATTAGCTGTTTTCTTTTCTGCGTTGGAGTAACACCAGAGTGTAATGGTTAAGCACTCTTTCTTTCTTGAATAAAATTCTGACTATGTCATTTAATATCTGTATGATCTTGAGAATGTTACTTGAGCTCTCTAATCTACTCTTTCTTACTAAATAAGAGCATATTAATAGCATATATCTGATAGGTAGTGTAGAAGAAAGGAAAAGGAAGATAATTTCTGAAAATAGTAATTGGTGCTTAATAATACTTCATAAATGTGGCTATAGATATTAAAAATTGCCCTATGCTTTCCAATATTACTGACATATGAGATTGAATCTATTGTTTCTAATCTTAAAAACTCACATTTCTTAATGAAATCCATTGTTTATTCTATGATAAACCGTGACAAATGTTAATATCTAATTAATCATTTTACATGCCATTTTTCTCATCAGGCGAAAATTTGTCTCAAAGAAGTAATATAAACTTGTATAAATCTCTGAAAGTGTTTTACCTTAATCTATACTCTCTGTCTCATGATATGGCCTGAAAAATATAATGAAGTTTAATTAATTTCATGCCTTGAGAGTCCAAAAGGAGAAAAGTAGAAAAGGTAATATAAAGTTTATAAAATGCATGTCTTCTTCTTTTTTTTTTTTTGCAGTTTTCGGCCGGGGCAGGGTTTGAACCCGCCCGCCGCCTCATATCTGGGGCCCGTGTCCTACACCTTTCAGCCACAGGCACCGCCCCATGTCTTCTATTTTCATCACCACACCCATCACGGAGATCCAGGAGCTGTGGCTCTGATCACGGCTGCTGTCATCCTTTCCTAAGAGTCTATCTTTGCCCATTTTAGCCTCTCTTCTGTTTTGTCCTACACATTTCAGTCACAATGATTGATTTCAAATAGCAAATTTGTTCTTTTCTTCTTTGCTTTAAGCCTATTCAGGGCTTCCCATTACCTTGAATGTGGATGAACCCACGCAGTGAGAATGAATGAGTCTGACTTGGTTTCTCTCTCCTGCCAATCAGCTTCACATTAGACACTTCTGTAGCCACACTGTGGTCCGCGGGTCCTTCCATGTTTCACTGCTGTTTTATCCTACCTCTCTCCTTCTCCCCTTTCTCCTTCACCAGTTTTACTCCTATTTAACTCTGACTTATCTTTGACTATCAGCCTAAATAGCTTCTAAAAGGAGTTACTATTTGACCCACATAAGTGGATCAAATTTCCTTCTCTCTGCACTAGAGGCTTCTTGTTTTGCAAAACTTGAACAAATACGATTTTTCATTTCTTTGGTAGTCATGTGGTGGCAGCCTTTATATCTACACTGAACATTTTAAAGTCCCAAACCATGTCTTTTAACATTTCCATTTTCAGTCATGCACCTGGCCAAAAGGCAAACAAAAAGACTGGTCAACCACCAGCCTCACCTTACTCAAATTCTTAGTATTATTTAGCACGGTCTTCCTGAAATAATGACCTTGTAATCCCAAACATCCTATGCTCCTAGATTTCTTCTTATCCTGCTGTGAGTACCTTCTCAGAATCATGCTAAATTATCCTCCTCAAATCTCCAAGATGTAAACCTCTAAAATGCAATGTTTATCCCTTAAGATGGCAAAGCTGTGTCAATAGTGTAGGTACATTCTGAGATTAATCGTACTGCCTCTTGTTTGAGATATAATCCATTTAATTTTTAATTCGTAGTTGGACATTTCATATTTAATGACCTACTATTTCTTTGGGCAATCTCCATACTGTACTGTTTTCCATAGAGGTTGTACTGATTTGCAGTCCTCCTGACAGCGTGTAAGCGTTACTTCCCCTCTGCGTCCACACCACCACCTATCACTTTTTATCTTTTTATTAATGGCCACTCTGATGGGAAAGGCGGCATCTCATTGTGGTTTTCATTTGCATTTCCCTGATGACAGGTTGTGTTGAGCTTTTTATCAAATGTTGGCTATGCGTCCATCATCTCTGGAAAGCTTCTTTTCATTTCTTCTGCTCACTTTTTAATGTGGTTATTTTTTGCTTGCTAATTTGTTTGAGCTCCATGTAGATTCTGGATATTAGTCTGTGGGTGTATAGTTTGAAACTATTTTATCCCAATCCATAGGTCATTTATTTACTCTGTTGATTATTTCTTTTATATGCAGAGGCTTTTGAACTTAAGTCCCATTTATTTATGTTTGTGATTATTACATGTACCTTGGGGTTTTAGTGATAAATTATTTGCTTAGGTTGATGTCTAGAGGAGTTTTCCTTTTTTTTTCTAGGACTTTTATATTTCCTGCCTTATATTTAAAGGTTTTATCCATTTTGAATCAACTTTTGTATATCGTGAGAGATAGGGGTCTTATTCTTCTGCATCTGGCTGCACAGTTTTCCCAGCATCATTTATTAAATTGGGCCTCCTTCCTCTAGTATATTTTCCTTTTTTAAATTGTTTTAATTATTAAATCATAGCTGTGTACATTAGTGCAATCAAGGGGTACAATGTGCTGGTTTCATATACAATGTGAACTATTTTCATCGAACTGTTTAACATAGCCTTCACGGCATTTTCTTAGTTATTGTATGAAGACATTTGTATTCTGCATTTAATAAGGTACCCTTCTAAGATGCACGGTAGGTGTGATCCCACCAATAACCCTCCCTCCACCCCAACTTCACTCCTCCTAACTTACATAACAAAATCCCACAACCAGACATGTTGGTGTGAATGCGGAGAAAAGGGAACACTTCTACACTGCTGGTAGGAATGCACACCAGCACGTTCCTGTTGGAAGGATGTTTGGAGAGTACTTAGAGATCTAAAAATTGACCTGCCATTCGACCCTATAATTCCTTTACTAGGTATATACTCAGAAGACCAAAAATCACATTATAACAAAGACATCTGTAGCAGAATGTTCATTGCAGCCTCTAGTGTATTTTGTTGTTTGCTTTGTCAATGATCGGTTGGTTGTAGGTGGATAATTTTATTCCTGGTTCTCTATTCTGTTTCATTGGTCTATATTTCAAGTTTTAAACCAGACTACGTCGTTTCGAGTCCTATAGCCTTAGTGTAGTATAATTTGAAGTCAGGAAATGAGGTATCTCTAAACTTGTTCTTTTAGCTTAAGATTGCTGTGGCTATTCAGGCTATGGTTTGGTTCCAAAATAAGCTTAGAGTTATTTTTTCTGGATATGTGAGTATGATATTGACATTTTAGTGAGGAGAGCATTGAATTTATAAATCATTGTGGGGATCATGCATATATTAATAATTCTGATCATATCAACCCGTGAGCATGGGATATTTTTCTACTTGTTTCTGTTACCTATGATTTCTCTCATCAGTGTTTTGTAGTTCTCCATGTAAAGAAGACCTTTTATCTTCTTGATTGTGTATGTTCCTTGGATTTTATTTTCCTTGCACCTATTGTAAATGGTATTGAGTCCTTGTTTTGACTCTCAACTTGACTGAGATTAGTATAGAAAAATACTACTGATTTGTGTACATTGATTTTGTAACCTGAGACTTTGCTGACTTTCTTTTTCAAATTAGGAATCTTTTGGTGGAGTCTTTAATCATATTCCAGATAGCTTACCCTCCTTTTTCCTGGATTTGGATACTCTTTATTTCTTTCACTTGCCTGAGTTCTTGTACCAGTATTTGAATACCAGTAGTGACCCTGGGCACCATCGTCTTATTCTGGTTCTTAGGGAGAATGCTTTTAACTTTCCCCCACTTATAATTTTGGCTATGAATTTTTCATACATGATTTTTGTACCTTTGAAGTGTTTTTTCCATGCCCAGTTTGTTGAATGTTTTTATCATGAAATGTTTTAGGATTTTGTTAAATGTTCTTTCTGCATCTATTGAGATAATCATATGGTCTTTGCTTTTTGTTTCTGTTTATGTGGTGAGTTATGTTTATTGATTTGCTTATCTTGAGGCATCCTTCATCTCTGTGATGAAACCCACTTGATCCTGGTCAATTACTTTTTGGATGTGTTGTGAATTCAGTTTGCTAGACTCTTGTTGAGGATTTTTGGGTAGACATTCATTAGGGATATTGGTCTGTAGTTTTCTTTCTTCGTTTTCTCCTTTCCTCAAGGTGACACTGGCTTTAAAATGAATGAGGGAGGATTCCCTCCTTCATGATATTATGAGATAATTTCTGTAGGAGAGCTCTCAGTTTTTCTTTGTAGGCTAGTAGAATTTGATTATGAAGCTGTCTGGTTTGGAGCTTTATCTTTGTTGGGAGAATTTTTATTACTGATTAAATCTCTCTTATCATTATTGGTCTGTTCAGGATTTCTTTTTCTTTCTGTTTTAGCCTTTCTAATATGTGTACATAGAGGTTTTTATAGTATTAATACATGATATTGTTATTTCTGTGGTATCATTTATAATGTTTCCATTTTCATTTCTGTTTGAGCTTAATTGAATCCTTTGTCTTCTGTTTCTGGTTAACCTTGCTAGTGGTTTATGTATTTTGTTTATCTTTTTGAAGAACACACTTCATTTCATTGATGCTTTGTATTTTTTTTTAAATGTTCATTTCACTTAGTTCTACTCTGAGTTTTGTTATAACTTCTGTTCTTTTTGAGTTTGGTTTTCACTCCATTCTCTGGTTCTTTAAATGTGACACTAGGTTGTTAAGTTGTGATCTTTCTGTCTTTTTTATGTAGGCATTTAAGGCTATGAACTATCCTTGTAGGGCTGCTTCTTCTGTATTCCAAATATTCTGAAATCTTGTACCTTTCAAGTGTGTTTTTCCCATGCCTAGTTTGTTGAGTGTTTTTATCATGAAATCTTTCTGGATTTTGTTAAATGCTCTTTCAGCGTCTATTGAGATGATCATTGACCCAAGGATCATTTAATAACAGGTTGTTTCATGTCCAAGACTTTTTGTAGATTTGAGCATTTTGTCTTGGAAACAATTTTTAATTTTATTGCAATCTTATTCCTTTATATCAGCTAACCCATGTATCACTGTTCTTTAAATTGTACCCACAGAAACAGGCTGTGCTGGAGACCTTTCAGAAAGTTGGGATACTTGTTAGCTTTAGGGCTTACAGTCTCAACGACAATGCTGAACTGCATATGTCTAACAGTATTGACTAACGATTTTGCTGAGTTTGTTCCCTGTTAAGGGAACCATCTGAAAATTTTCTTCGAGAGTTTAGATTCCTGCTTCCCTGACACACCCACCAAATATTACCTCTTCTGTAAAGCATTTATTTGAGCAATGTCCTTGCTGTTTTGCTGTTGTCAAAACTGAATACTGGAACAAGGGAGGGAGTCCAGTATTTTGACTGTCTTATTTTCACATTTGGGGTGGCTCCATTTGGATTTGATGATTAACAAGGACAGATGTGCCTTACTTGGCAAATAGAAGTAGTTTGTATATATGTTTTATGTATGTTTTAATTGTATGTTAAAAAACAATTGTCTTCTGTTTCTGAAGCCCTGTCTTCAGGGCTTGCCCAGAAACACCTGTTCGTAGTAAGGTGGCAGCTATTCCTTAGAACAAACATTCTCCCTTTATCGCCTTATGCAAATTTGCTGACTCAGTGTGTCCGTGATCCCAGAGAATTTCTCCTAATACCTGGATTTGGTTTGACACTAGTTTAGCTGAGCAGTAGCCAAATGGCATATACTGAGCTGCTATGCCTGTTCAGCCTCTGCTTCAAGTTCACTGAGCAGAACTCAAGACCATTCTCAAAACTATGTCCAGTGCACTCCCAATGAGCCTGGTTAGACGATTAAGACCTGTCTGTCAGTCTATTGTCAGTATCCTGGCACTTGACCTGACCTGGAACAACTACAGCCTAGAAATTTAAGACCTCTTCCTTTGAAATCGCAAACTATGGGAACACATTGCAGTTGACGATGGAGGCTTTTGAGTCTCTCATATGGATGTTCTGATCAGAGCATAGCTAGTCTACAATGTATTGGAGTCAGAAAGTTTAATCCTTTTAATCACTTAATAATTTTTTATTTATTTTTTATTTTTTGAGGCAGAGCCTCAAACTATCACCCTGGACAGAGTGCCGTAACATCACAGCTCACAACAGCCTCCAATTCCTGGGCTCAAGCGAGTCTCTTGCAAGTAGCTGGGACTACAGGCACCCGCTACAATGTCCGGCCATTTTTTGGTTTCAGCCGTCATTGTTGTTTGGCGGGCCCGGGCTGGATTCGAACCCACCAGCTCAGGTGTACGTGGCTGGTGCCTTAGCCCGTTGAGACACAGACGCCGAGCCAACTTTTTAAAGAAGCATTTTGCTTCCAAATGTAAGTAAAAGGAATGGAAAGAATAAAGAGAAAGAAAATCGATGAGATAGGCCCACTGTTAAAAATCTCCATATCCTGAAAAAATGGATTAAAGATCCTTAGACAATACCTTAAATTTCCAGCAAAGGGGAAATTGATACTAATTTGTGTATTATATCTCTAAGAAATAATCTTTAGTTTGAAATCCAAATTATTATCGAGACTAATTAGACATTAGTTCCATGCTATTTTAAATTGTGTAGATTATTGGATTCTTCATTATTTTGATGAATTTTACTTTACTATTGTAATTTTTGTATATAAAGTTTTCTTCTTGAAGCTAGGAAAATAAATATTTTTATATTGTTTTTTATTAAATCATAACTTTGTACATTGATGTATTTATGGGGTTCAGGGTACTGCTTCATTATACAATGTGAAATGCTTACATTGTACTAAATAAGAAATATAATAGTTTGTTGTATAAGTATTTACTTTAATAGCATTCAAGGATACTATCCTTTAAAGAAAAATAGTTATGTAAATATAATCAACATAAATAGTAGGGTTTTACTAAAAAAAAAAATGACTTTTACAAACCACAGTTTCAACCACGACAACAAACAGCATATTCATGTATATGAGACATGTTATTGAAATAGTGTTATAAATAATATTCTCATTTGGTGAAATGCTAATTTTATGAACAGTCACAGACCATGTGATTTATTTTCATAGTAACCAGTTTTAATATTTAGTTAGATATTTAATAACATTATTTACTGTATCTGTATTTTCTCTGATGAGACACCTGAAACCATCCTTGTGCTAAATGAAGTGGGAGAGAGATTGTTGCAAATAATCCTGAGCACATGCCTTAAAAAACTTAGGAAAGGAAAAAAAGAGCAAAAACACAGAAGGATCTGAAATTTCAACTCTACTCATTCTTCAAGCATTAAATTATCAAATTTGCATTTTATTTTCTCATTATTTTCATTTAGATGCTTTGAACAGTCTTTTTTTAAATTTATAATAATTTAGGGGAGTTAAAATTTTTTATCTTTAAGTACTATGAATACTTATTAGTTGTTTATCTTTTACATTGATATCAACTCTCTGTCTCTTTCACAGCTATGATTTACTATGCATTTCAGAAATGGATCTTGCTGCTAGGCCAATTTTTATTTCACATTCCTTTTACCTAACAGCACTTGCCATCCTGTTAAGAGAGTACCCCTCTACTTTTTTTCTTCCCCTGATCTGATGAAACGCGGGTGTTCTTTCTTTCTAATATAATTTTACAATCTATATTCATCATTTTTTCAAAAAAAAAAGGTAGTCAGTTATTTTACCTTTGTCATTTGTCTAACTATTGTGAAGTGAAGATAAACTGAACGTAGCCAGAGGCTAATTATTCAAAGTCCTATATAAACATATGTATGTGATGTAGGAATACATGAATGATGTGTATAAATGTAATGCACATGTTTATGTCTACATGACATATCCTACTTTATATGACAGCGGAAAGATTTTGATAAAGAATAAACTGAAAATTTGGGACTTATTCTACTTTCTGAAACTACATGTTGATGTTTTTTTTTTCCTTAGAAATATCCCTATGAAAAATTGATAGAGAAACAGAAAAATATTAACTGAAAATATTGGCATGAGAAAGGTGTGGCCCTTGTGTCTCAACAGTACACCGGCTCTCACAGCACTCTCTGTGTGGGAGTTTTTAGCCAGTAAGCAAATAACTGTATTGGAACACCTCCCTACTCATCTGATCTGGTCCCCCATGACATTTTTCTTTACCTGAAAGTAAAGGAATTATTGATGGAAGACATTTTGATGATCTTCATGACATCACAACCTCCAGGACATGTAACAACATCTTTAATGGCCATTCCAGTGAAGAGTTCTAAAATTTCTTTGAAGGGTAGACTAGGCTCTGGCATCAGTTAATAGTTCCCCAAGTGTAGTACTTTGGAGGTGACCATAGGGATTTTCAGCAATGAGGTATGTAGAACTTTTCCTAGAATGAGTTCACTAAATTAATTGTCAGACCTTGTAATTTGTAAACAAAGACATATTTACTTCTTTCAGATCATTTTATTTATTTTCATGTGTTATTAAAATAAAACTATAAATGTTATGTGTCAATATAATGTTGAAGAGGAACTAAGTTAGAGCAAATATTTGTGCCCTTTTTACCAATAATCAAGGTTGGGAACTGTTTTTGTTTGTTCAGTTGTCTGGAGGAGTTTGTGGAAATGGTTTAATTTCTTCCTTGAGTGGTTTTGAGAATTCACCAGTGAAGCCTTCTAAACCATTTTGGTAATCCAGTCCCAGAGTAAGCTTTATGGGGATGTTATTATTATACATTTAATTTATTTAACAGTTAAAGGCATGTTCAGCACTTCCATTTCTTGTTGAGTACCCCTTTTTATTTCTAAGAATTCTAAAATTTTACTTAAGGTGTTAAAAATTTTGCATGTGGCCCACATTAATCTCTTTTATTATTAGTGTCTGAGAGCTTTCTAAGGACATACCTTTTTCTCCTTTCTAATATTGATAAACTATGACTTTTTCTTTGTTTCCTGGTAGATCTAAAGGTTTATCAGTATAAAGCATCAACTTTTATATTCATTGATTTCTCTAGATTTTCCTGTTTTTTAAAAATATATGTCATTGATTATTCAGTTAATGTAATTAATTGCTTATCTTTCTTATGTTTTCCTCTGCCTGTTTCATTCTTTGAATCTATAGATCACTTGGGTAGTATGGACATTCACGCTTACACTTTTTAATCATTACATTAATAATTTTAGGATTAGTGTACATTAGAATGTTTTGATCATAAACTGTGTTGAAATTTGTTTATAAATACTCTTTCATGATACTCGTTCACCTCACATCTGAGCATTTCTCTTGGGGCATTTAATTTCCTGTCTATCCACTCCCTTCAATGGGGATCTGAGGACGATCTCCCTATAGCTTGCTATGAAAGCCTTTTATACAAATAGCTTGATTATATATTTATTTAGCATGTATTGTTATTTTTTAATTTTCTATGATTAGCAGCAGCAAAGCTGTTTGCCACCTAAGTTTGTTCAAATTGGTGTGGTTCTTCCATACTCCTATTACAATTTTCCTTCTTAATATAGATTACTTGGACTAACCATACTAGACCTCACTTTTGTTGAAAGGGAATCTGGGATAAGAATTTCACATACTCAACCTGTTTCTTGTCCTCTGTACATCTCTAGAGATTCATGTCTGCTGTGGCTCTTATACCTTTATATGGCCAAACTATCTTATGTTCATCGATTATTCTAAGTTTTCTCTGATTTGGGATGTAACTGTTTAATAATTAATTGAAGATAATTTTTCTCTTCATTTATTTTTTGTTTTTAAAAAGAAATTATCATAGGGTGATGCCTATGGCTCAATGAGTAGGGCATCAGCCCCACATACCAAGGGTTGAGGGTTTAAATCCAGCTCCAGCCAAATTGCAATAAAAAAAATTAGCCAGACATTGTGGTGGGCACTTGTGGTCCTAGTTACTTAGGAGGCTGAGGTAAGAGAATTGCCTAAGCCTAAGAGCTGGAGGTTGCTGTGAGCTGTGATGCCACAGCACTCCACAGAGGGCGACAAAGTGAGACTCTGTCTCTACAAAAAAAAAAAAAGAAAGAAAGAAAGAAAAAGAAAAAAATTATTATATGAAAGGCTTTATTTCATTATCCCCCACCACATTCTGTCAAATTTATAATATATATATAATTTTATTATAATATATATTGTATTTTATTTTGATTTTTTTTGGCCCTGAATTTGAGATTTATTTTATATTTTGAGTTTGAGCTCTTATCATCATTGTGATAACTTGTGAATGGAAACGTACCTATAAATGAGTTGAGTCCATCAATCTATGACTGTAATGTGTAAATTTATGTATTCAGCTTTTCGTGTGTGACAGATGCATTATGAATCACTCTCAGTTTGAGGCTTAATGTTTCATAATTTTTCACAAAGTAATAAATGATGTACAATCATGCTATTAAGTACGTACAATTGTTTAATTTATTTCTTCTGAGCAATTGAGAAAAAGTATAAAATGGAAAGTCATCCTTCAGAATAACAGTGCATATCTGTGAAATTCATAATTAATTTCCAATCTGTCCCATTTCTCTTTTCTTTCTTAATAATACCAATTTCAATGAACAGTCTAAAAATCTGTTAACATCTTGAAGTTTTATGTAGATTCTATTCTCACACATTGCTTCGTCATATTCAAATAGATTTTTTATAATCTTCAATCAGTAAAAACAGCATGTTCTATGCTTCTATTTATGAACAGAATTAGTTCCATGTAAAATTTTTATATGTCTTTATTAATTTGTTCCTAAACATGAGAAATTTTTGACAAAAATTTTCTGCCAAGGATCCTATCAATAATGAGTTCTGATAAATTTTGATAGTAGCAATA
This sequence comes from Arctocebus calabarensis, assembly GCA_963573935.1. Taxonomy (NCBI): domain Eukaryota; kingdom Metazoa; phylum Chordata; class Mammalia; order Primates; family Lorisidae; genus Arctocebus; species Arctocebus calabarensis. The sequence goes on from CAUYON010003630.1 coordinate 28,568, forward strand.
GCTTTCTGAAGCAGTGCTGGGTCTGCATAATAGTAATGGCTTTTATGATACCAGTTATAGTAGGAGCAGCTACTTGCAATAATAAATAGGTAAAAAGTAAGGAATATCTAGGTGCCAAATAGTGAGGAGACTTTAACAATGGATCTGAGATGAGCATATAAAAGAAACTGATATTGAAGAAAAAAGCAAGTGGCAAACTTGAATGAATATGCAGCGCTTAAGTTCATAAGACTAGAAACACAAAAATAATGAAATTACTATGAAAGAAGAATAGTAAACTAGCCAAAGATGTAATATTCATAATTTTCTAAAGATTCTGAGACCCAGCTTCTTCAAGACCACAGCCATGGAGGAGAAGCAGCTATGAGATCTGGGAGCCGTCCAGACACTCCAGCCTCCTCCCTAGTGAAAGTGGACTTGGACAAGGCCAACCCCAGAGAACACGAGGACACTAGACTGGTGCTGGGCATTGACATATGGACTTGGACCAGCCACCCCAGAGAACACGAGGACACTAGACTGGTGCTGGGCATTGACAGATGGACTTGGACCAGCCAACCCCAGAGAACACGAGGACACTAGACTGGTGCTGGGCATTGACAGATGGACTTGGACCAGCCAACCCCAGAGAACACGAGGACACTAGACGGGTGCTGGGCATTGACAGATGGACTTGGACCAGCCAACCCCAGAGAACACGAGGACACTAGACGGGTGCTGGGCATTGACATATCTGTGGCTCATGACAAGCTTAACCTGAATCCCATCAAAGCCCATACTGCTCCAACCTCTACCATCAGCCACTCAGAATCATACTGGGGAGATGGGACATGGCCTAGTGGAGCTCCAGGTTCAGAGCAGCTGCCACGTTTCTTCCTTCCTGTGAATTCTGCACCTGCTATTCACACTCTCCCACCTTAGGGGGCTCAGCGCAAATCCTGGTAAGTGAATCCTGTGAGGTCTCTCTTACTATTCTCCCCCCCACCGAGAAGTGTGCTCAAGATTGAGACCCTCTGTTAGAAAGTATACAGCCCCCATCCTCACATGACTTTGGTTTACTGATGAACTGACACCCAAAGGAGAGAAAGAGGTGGAACACTATGTGTCTAGGGAGTCTCTGTTTCCCCAGTTGTGGTGCCTGTGCAAATAGGGGGACCTCAAAATGCATACTGAATGGTACACACCAGACACTCCCTGATGAAACTGAATTTACTTGAGCTGACATTTAATATATCCTAATTTAAAGAATTCTAGGTTATGTAATGTAATAAACTGAGTTAAATTCCATAAGGGATCTGAAATATATATACACTTTGTAGGAAGTTTTTTGGAATGACCTGCACTTGTGTCAGTGACCAAAGAAGGAGCAACTCTGTGAAGACCGACTCTGGGTGTGGAAAGTAGTCTGGTACTTCCTGAGCAATATAACTACCTCGGAAGCTTTGCTGTTTCCAGCCAGTGCCTTATCATGATAGTAGAATTTTTAGTCTGAGGGACAATTTTCATGGAACGTACAATAAGGATTTGCTAATTTTCATTACAAAAAAAATTATTTTAAAATTGGTTATTTTGTGATTGTCAACAAAATCGTATTGCATATAAAAAATAAAGATGTATTTTAACAAAATTGTTTTCTGTGATCTTGTCTGAGTCTTTGTCATGTGATTTCTAGCACCTTGATGTATCCTTTTAACAATATTCCTCTGGCTCTTAGCCATTCCGCCGGGTCTTCCTGAAGTACCTTTATCCTTTGAAAATTCTTTCTATAATCTAGTCATTATTTCCTTCACTTTAAACATAGTGCAGTATATTGATTTTTTGCATCTGTATTTAGTCTTATCAACTAGATTCCAAGACCTTTTCTCATCAAGTCCATAAATTATATATCCTTTTAGCTTTCTCCAGATCCTTCATAGAGTAAACACTATAATGATACTTAATCATAATGACTAGCTTTTATTAAACTCTTATTACCTGCTAAGAAATAATGAAAAAAATTAATTGATTGTTATAATGAATAATATGAAAAGGCAATTGCTTTCTGAAATGGACAATAAGAATTAAATACTTGGATTACTTCCAAGAGTTGCTAGTTAGATTTCTATGGATGCTTATGTAAGCTTGTGCAAACTCATAGACAAGATTTAATGGGAAATAGACTCTTCATCCTTACATTGTTATTCTGGGAGGGAGTTAGCTGATTTGCATGTTCCTAAAGCCTCTACATATTCATATCCACCAGCTTTCTGTTTTCTACTCAGACCTAGGATCTGTAAATTTCAACCTTACACATCATAGACAGAAGCTATGATGTGATTAAAATCGGCTTGCCAGGGTTCCTTAGTTTGACCTTCACCATGTCCTTTTGTCTGTCATACTCTGGCCCCTTTGTTTTATGCTAGTTATGGAGACCGTCTTCCATTTTATTATACAGCTATGCCAACAACTTTCACTGTGAGAAATCTCTACAGACATTTTATCTCCCAAAGACCCTGATAATTCTATGTCTTTAGATATGCACATACTTATACAAAATTTTCTTTTTCTTACTTCACAGCCACCTCAAGCACCCAGAGGATCTTAAGGGCCACAGGTCTGATGGGGGGTCTACTAGACCCAAAGGCATGTGACGATGAGTGGATGTTGCAAATGAATGTGTAGAAGAGGCTTGACTTGGGGGAATCCAGTTCATTGACTTTAACTTACATGGGTCAGATGCAAAAAACAAAGGGAAAGAAATTAGAAGTTTTTCTTTATTAATTAATCTAAGCTATGTCTTATTATGCACAAATGCTGTTCATTTTTCCTCTAATGAAATAGTGCAGAAATCCAGCATTCTCACTCTCAGAAAAGATTAGACTAGTGTGGTCTGTTTGTCCACGTTTCCATGTGTGCAGACTACCTCCAGATGAATGTTGTCACACACAAAAAAGGCTATAGGAAACAGTTTACAGGAAACAGCATTACTTTTGTTTTGACATCTTCTACATCTAATAACAAGCCAGAATTCCATGTTATCCCTTTATTTTTCTTGCTCATGGAAATATGAAGATTTATCCACATCGACTAAATTGCAAAATCAATAATTTATTGAGTATTTTATATAAGATATAGCTATAGTTGCTACAGATAAAAAAGACTAATAAAATGTATATACTAAAGAAATTCGCAGTATAATGAAATAGACAGTTATGTGCTATTAATACAACATAGTAATAAATATTTCCCTATTGGTAGACATTATATACTTAATTAACAGATAAAATAAATCAAGTGAAATATTAAATATGAACTGTTTCAATTATCATGCTTATATATTTTATATATGTTAATTAGAAAAATAATGTGGCAGATGTTACGTAATGTATGATGTTCAGTAACTGTAAAATTGAATGTCTCTGTTCAGATTTTTCTGTTAGCCATGAAATCTGACATACATTTTCCTTAATATTTTGCTGTTAAATATAATTATGACAAAAATGTAGTGCCATTATTAACTCAATAATTATTTATAATTTCATAATATATGATGATTTCTGTTTGAAAGCTACCTATCTGCTATCTTCTTTAGAGAATTTGTAATATTAAATAAATGTAGCAGATACAAAGAATAGTCATTTCATGATGTTGCCAGGGCCTAAGACATATTGTTGGTTATAACCATCATCAATTCAACTTTTGAATGACATGTAGTATTAAATATTTTAATATCGCTAAGTTTTTAGGTGAGTACACAGGTGAATTATCTTAGTGAATAATTGGGTACTATCCAAGAACACTTCAGAAGTAATATTATAACTAAAATATCACCATGGAAACTTGAAATTAGAGCTTAGTATCAAATTCCACAGCAATTACCAGTTTTCAGATGCTTTTTATTTTCTAATACCTAGTTTTCACATGACTTGCACCCTTTTAGAAATATTATGTGATCTAACTTGCTTATTCTGAAAAATACAAATGCATATTTCAGAGACATATTCACTTAAATTATATTGAAAATGCTGATCAATTATCATGATCATTGTATACAATTTTGGCTTAAGTTATTTCTAAATTATATGCAACTCCTGATTCCAAGGGCTTTGCCTTCCTGATCCGTACAAGTTAGGGGCAAGAATGTAATCACAAAATATTAGCACTCTGAATTCCTGCCTCGTTAAGTGCTAATCTTTTTATAATTTTTCCCCCATCTTATAGAAGATTTCTCTTCTCCTTAGGTGTGAATGAGTGTCTGGTTCTCTGGCCAGAGGCACTGGTCAGGTGTAGAAAAGCCATCCACTCTCCCTGTGTTGCCCTAAGTCTCTCCATCTCCTCAGCCCATTGCAAGTATTCTCCTTACTCAGAAGGTCCCCAAACCTTTCATCGTGGTCCTTACAGATGAATAGCAAAGACGAGACCACTTTAAAACTGCATGCTCTTCAAGTCCTTTTCCCACCCTGAGATGGGATCACTTGTCCTTTTGTTGCCAATACTCTTGAGTTCTCTGTGTATTCTGGTTATTAAACCTTTGTCTGAGGCATAACCTGCAAATATTTTCTCCCATTCTGAGGGCTGTCTGGCTACTACACTTACTGTGTTCTTAGCAGTGCAGAAGCTTTTTAGCTTGATCAAGTCCCAGTAGTGTATTTTTGATACTGCTTCAATTGCCTTGGAAGTCCTCCTAATAAAAAATTCACACAGGCCGATTCCTTTGAGAGTTTTCCCTGCAATTTTTTCTAATATTTTTATAGTTTAATGTCTTAAGTTTAAATCTTTGATCCAGTAAGAGTCTATCTTGGTTAATGGTGAAAGGTATGGGTCCAGTTTCAGTCTTCTACCAGCCAGTTCACTCAGCACCATTTGTTAAATAGGGAATCTTTTCCCCACTGAATGTTTTTAATTGGCTTGTCAAAGATCAAATAGCGGTAAGTAGCTGGGTTCATGTCTTGGTTCTCTATTCTGTTCCATACATCTATCTCTGTTTTTGTGCCAGTACCATGCTGTTTTGATCACTATCGATTTATAGTACAATCTCAGGTCTGGTAGCATGATTCCCCCTGCTCTGTTTTTATTTCTGAGTAATGTCTTGGCTATTCAAGGTTATTTTCTGATTCCATATAAAACTAAGTGTTATTTTTTCAAGATCTTTAAAATATCACAATGGAGCTTTAATAGGAATTGCATTAAAATTGTATATTGCTTTGGGTAGTAAGGACACTTTAACAATGTTGATTCTTCCCAGCCATGAGCATGGTATATGTTTTTATTTGTTGACATGTTCAGCTATTTCTTTTCTAAGAGTTTCATAGTTCTTTTTACAAAGATCTTTCACATCCTTTGTTAGATAAACTCCCAAATATTTCATCTTCTTTGGTACTACTGTGAACGGGATAGAGTCCTTCTGTTTTTTCAGCTTGACTATTATTGGTATATATAAAGGCTACAGATTTATGAGTGTTGATTTTGTAGCCTGAAACACTGCTATATTCCTTGATCACTTCTAAAAGTTTCATAGTAGAATCCCTGGTATTTTCCAGATATACAATCATGTCATCTGCATAGAGTGAAAGTATAATCTCTTCTGATCCTATGTGGATACACTTGATTGCCTTTTCTTCCCTAATTGCAATGGCTAAAACTTCCATTACAATGTTGAAGACCAATGGAGACAATGAGCAACCTTGTCTGGTTCCTGATCTAAGTGGAAATGCTTTCAATTTAACTCCATTCAATACAATATTGGCTGTGGGTTTGCTGTAGATGGCCTCTATTAGTTTAAGAAATGTCCCTTCTATGACAATTTTCTTAAGTGTTCTGATCATGAAGGGATGCTAGATATTATCAAAAGCTTTTTCTGAATCAATTGAGAGAATCATATGGTCTTTGTTTTTTAATTTGTTTATGTGCTGAATTACATTTATGGATTTACGTATATTGAACCAGCCTTGGGATCCTGGGATAAAGCCCACTTCGTTGTGATGTATAATTTGTTTGATGTGTTGCTGTATCCTGTTTGTTAGGATCTTGTTGAATATTTTTGCATCAATATTCATTAGTGATATTGGTCTGTAGTTTTCTTTTCTTGTTGGATCTCTTCCTGGTTTAGGGATCAAGGTGATATTTGCTTCATAGAATGTGTTGGGTAGTATTCCATCTTTTTCTACATTTTGGAAAAGGTTGAATAATATAGGTACTAGTTCCTCTTTAAAGGTTTGGTAGAATTCTGAGGTGAAGCCATCTGGTCCCGGGCTTTTCTTTTTAGGGAGATTTTGTATGGTTGATGCTATTTCAGAACTTGATATCGGCCTGTTCAACATTTCCA
>CAUYON010003632.1:0-16622 GCA_963573935.1 Arctocebus calabarensis
TGATTTTTGGTCATCTGGGTATATACCCAGTAAAGGAATTATAGGGTCAAATGGCAAGTCTATTTTTAGATCTTTGAGTATTCTCCAAACGTCTTTCCAAAATGGATGTATTAGTTTGCATTGCCACCAGCAATGTAGAAGTGTTCCCTTTTCTCCACATCCACGCCAACATCTCTGGGTTTGGAATTTCATCATGTGGGCTAATCTCACTGGAGTTAGATGATATCTCAAAGTAGTTTTGATTTGCATTTCTCTGATGATTAAGGATAATGAGCTTAGTCTCTCACAAAACTTGGGAAATTCTCCACTGAGATGTCTTGAAGTAGAGGGTCCTAATAGCATTCTTCTTCCTCAAGAATCCCTATGATTCAAATGTTCACTCTTTTGGAGTACTCCCATAACTCTCTCAGAGAAAGCTCTGCTTTTATTCTCTTTTTTTCTGCTTCTTTGAATGAGTGGGTTAATTCAAAAGTCCTGTCTTCAATTTCTGAGATTCTTTCTTCTCCATGTTCTACTCCATTGCTATGACTCTCTACTGTATTTTGTACCTCCTCGAATGCCTCTTTCAATCCTTAAGTGCTGCTATATCCTTCCTAATTATGTCCAGATTCTTGGTGACTTTGTCTTTACTTTCACTGATTTCTTGAGACAGTTTTTAGACCTCTTTCTGATTTCTTTTTCCATCTTCTCCTCAAATCCAGTTATTTTATTTGCCATTCATATTCTGAGTTATATTTCTGTCATGTCAACAATTTCTCTATGGATGGTATCTTCAGCTATATCTCTAAAATATATAAAGAACTCCTTCAAATTGATAAGAAAAAAATCCATTTGAACAATGAGAAAAATACATAAGTAGGCCTGTCAAACAGGAAGCATAAGTGTCATAACATTTATTAAAAAGGGCTTGATATCATCAGTAATCAGAAAAAACCCACAAAACTAAGGTCATTGATAAGCTATCATTTTACACTTTATGGACAAAAATTAAGAAGTCTGACTACATGGGGTGTTAGAAAGGATACAGTTAAACAAATACTCTTATACAATGCTAGTAGGAATACAAATTGATACAAACACTTTGAAAAACAATTTGACATTATTTTCTAAAGCTGAATTTTGTCATACTTAATGACCCAAGAATCTCATTTCTAGGAATATATCAATAAGAGGAACTAACCCAAACATCCCTAACATGGGAACATTATGTGGCAATGAAGGTAAATAAAGTATAACCTCATGAAGCAACATATTTAATAAAGCCCAAAGCAAGTAAAATTCATAATATATAGTTAGGTATCTATACAAGTGTGAGTTTTTTTAAATGAGCATATATAAGAAATTGATTTAGGATGGGATAGTATTTATCTCTTGGAGATGCTGAGAGCAAATAGGTAGATGCAAGTTATTGGCTTATGGGTTGTTTATTGTGTGTAATCCTAATGTATGTTTCATAATATCTTTCATGTGGTTCACATATTTTCAAAGATAACAAAGAAAAAAGTTAATTAAAAAGAAAAGATGCCAGGTGTCGTGGCTCATGCCTATAATCCTAGCACTCTTGGAGGCTGAGACAGGAGGATTGCTTGAGGTCAGGAGTTCAAGACCAGTCTGAGCAAGAGTGAGACTCCACCTCTACAAAAAATAGAAAAATTAGCCAGGTGTAGTGGTGGGAGTGTATAGTCCCAGTTATATGGGACCCTAAGGCAGGAGAATCACTTTAACTCAGGAGTTTGAAGTTGCTGTGAGCTAGGCTGACACCACAGCACACTAGCCTGGGGAACAGAGTGAGACTCTGTCTCAAAAGAGGAAAGAAAAAAAAAAAAAAGGAAAAGAAAGAAACCAGGCTCAGCGCCTGTGGCTCAATGGGCTAAGGCACCAGCCACGTACACCTGAGCTGGCTGGTTTGAATCCTGCCCAGGTCCGCCAAACAACAATGACGGCTACAACCAAAAAATGGCTGGGCATTGTGGCAGGCGCCTGTAGTCCCAGCTACTTGGGAGACAGAGGCAGGAGAATCACGTGAGCCCAGGAGTGGGAGGTTGCTGTGAGCTGTGATGCCACGGCACTCTATCCAGGGTGACAGCTCTGTCTCAAAAAAAGAAAGGAAGAAACCAAAATACAAAAGATTAAGTCAGGTCCTAAAAGTAATAAGTGATAGCTCCCAGTGTCCTCCCTCTTACTCACTTCACTGTCCTACCCCCTCAGCTACCCTCCCAAGTGCTTCCCAGGCTCTCTAATGAGAACATGCCTGAACTGGAAAGGTGAAATTTAATCAATGCCACACATCCTTTATTTTAGTGATAACAGGCTGAACTAGCAAAAGTGAAAGAGGAAAATGAACAGAGATGATAAAGATAACCATAGATCAAGGCTCTGGAAAGTGTTCACAGACCAAGACTTGTTGGCAAAGATAGCTGAAAAGTGAATACCTGTATGCAGCCCAGGCTTTTGATTTTTGGAAGACAAAAATTTTAATTTTTCTAAATATTTAGACACTAACAACCCAAAGAGTTCTTTCAGAAGAAGATTATGAGTGTCAGCAACCAGAAACAAGAGCATATATTCTAAACTCCATCAGAAGTGTTCCATAGGCAGGGTGAGCCTCTGCTCATACCTGATAGAAACTGAGGAAAGACTATCTGAGACCATTATAACTTCTGTGTTTTGGAATACTATGTCTACAGAACTTAATCACCAACTTTCCTTAAAAATCATCTCTTTTTTGGTTAGATGAGTAGCATATGTTTTCTGTAGAATATATAAAAATTACAGATAAGCATAAAGAAAAAGAAGTATAAAATACACACAATCCCAACCCTTATAAATAATCAATAGTTTCATCAATTGGATTCATTTCCTTCTAACCTTTTTTCTATGTACATGTATCTATATATTTAATCTATGTATTTATGTGTGTGCTCGTATACGTACTTCTCTATTTAACTGAGATTTTGCATACATATCATGTTTTGCCATATATAAGGTGTTCATGCACTCCTGTGTATAATGTGAACCTATGCTTTTTGGAGGCCTGAACTTTCTGGAAAAAAATCTTTCATTTTAATTTTTTAATTCAAATTTTTACTTGTTTATATTTAGGTATTTGTTTTGTATTATAAAGGAATTTTAATTTTTTTATTAAATCATAGCTGTGTACATTAATGCAATCATGGGGTACCATGTGCTGGTTTCATATACAATCTGAAATATTTTCATCAAACTGGTTAACATAGCTTTCATGGCATTTTCTTAGTTATTGTGTTAAGACATTTATATTGTACATTTTGTAAGTTTCACCTTTACCCTTCCAAGATGCACCGTAGGTGTGATCCCACCAATTACTCTCCCTCCACCGATCCTCCCCCCTCTCCTTCCCTCCCTTGCCCCATTCTCCCTGTTCTTGTGCTATAATTGGGTTATAGTCTTCACATGAAAGCTATAAATTAGTTTCATAGTAGGGCTGAGTACATTGGATACTTTTTCTTCCATTCTTGAGATACTTTGCTAAGAAAAATATGTTCCAGCTCCATCCATGTAAACATGAAAGGAGGCAAAGTCTGCATCTTTCTTTAAGGCTGCATAATATTCCATGGTGTACTTATACCACAATTTATTAATCCATTCATAGGTTGATGGACACTTGGGCTTCTTCCATGACTTAGCAATTATGAATTGAGCTGCAATGAACATTCTGGTACAAATATCTTTGCTATAATGTGATTTTTGGTCTTCTGGGTATATATCTATTAGAGGAATTATAGGATCAAATGGCAGGTCTATTTTTAGATCTCTAAGTATTCTCCAAACATCTTTCCAAAAGGAACGCATTAGTTTGCATTCCCACCAGCAGTGTAGAAATGTTCCCTTTTCTTCACATCCACGCCAATATCTGTGGTTTGGGGATTTTGTGATATGGGCTAGTCTTACTGGAGTTAGATGATATCTCAAAGTAGTTTTGATTTGCATTTCTCTGATGATTAAGGATGATGAGCATTTTTTTAATGTGTCTGTAGGCCGTGCTCCTGCCTTCTTCAGAGAAGTTTCTCTTCAGGTCCCTTGCCCACCCTGAGATGGGAACACTTGTTCTTTTCTTGCTAATATGTTTGAGTTCTCTGTGGATTCTGGTTATTAAACCTTTGTCAGAGACATAACATGCAAATTATCTTCTCCCATTATGAGAGCTGTGTGCTTGCTTTACTTACTGTGTTCTTGGCTGTGCAGAAGCTTTTTAGTTTGATCAGGTCCCAGTAGTGTATTTTTGATGCTACTTCAATTGCCTGGGGAGTCTTCTTCATGAAATATTCGCCCTGGGAAATTTCTTCAAGAGTTTTCCCTGCACTTTCTTCTAGTATTTTTATAGTTTCATATCTTGAGTTTAAATCTTTAATCCAATGAGAGTCTATCTTAGTTAATGGTGAAAGGTGTGGATCTAGTTTCAGTCTTCTACAAGGTTGCCCAGCACCATTTGTTAAACGGGAAATCTTTTCCCTACTGAATGTTTTTAGTTGATTTGTCAAAGATCAAATAACAGTAAGTAGCTGGGTTCATGTCTTGGTTTTCTATTGTGTTCCATACATCTACCTCTCTGTTTTTGTGCCAGTGCCATGCTTCTTTGATCACTATCAATTTGTAGAATAGTTTGAGGTCTGGTAGCATAATTCTTCCTGCTTTGTTTTTATTTCTGATTAATGTCTTAGCAATTCGAGGTTTTTCCTAATTCCAAATAAAACGATGTATTATTTTTTCAAGATCTTTAATGTATGACAATGGAGCTTTAATAGGGATTGCATTAAAATTGTATATTGTTTTGGGTAGTATGGACATTTTAACAATGTTGATTCTTCCCATCTATGAGCATGGCATGTTTTTCCATTTGTTAACATCTTCAGCTATTTCTTTTCTCAGAGTTTCATAGTTGTCTTTATAGAGATCTTTCACGTCCTTTGTTAGGTAAACTCCCAAATATTTCATCTTCTTTGGTTCTACTGTGAAAGGAATGGAGTCCTTGACTGTTCTTTCAGCTTTTCTATTATTGGTACATATAAAGGCTACAGATTTATGAGTGTTGATTTTGTAACCTGAGATGCTGCTGTATTCCTTGATCGCTTCTAAGAGTTTTGTAGTAGAATTCCTGGTGTTTTCCAGGTATACAATCATATCCTCTGCGAAGAGTGAAAGTTTGATGAATTTTAATATTTTTTTACATATTATAGTATAAGAAATTTTATGTAACAAATGCTTAAAAAACACAAGAACAGATAGAGGGCACAAGAAATTTTTGTACTGATAACAGACAACACTTTCTATGACAGGAGGTCCCAAGTGTTTCTTGCAGCTCTGTTTACAGAATAGAAGGCCAAGAGCTCGTCATTACTGTCAATATAAGAAGCATCGTCTTCTTCAGTTTACATTACCAGTATCTACTGAAGAGTCATTTTCCTCATCTGGATAAATTTCATTATCCTCAGTGCCATCCATAGCATTGATGATACCACATGTATTAAATGATTTCACAATCACTTCTTTCTTGATCTGTTCCATGATCTAAAGATCCAATCACAAAACCTGAGTGATGGATGCTTTCTTGATTCTACTCATAGGTGTTAAATCATTACCCACTGACTGCATCCACAATGTTCATTCTTTCTTCATTAGTACCTTAAAGGGACACATAAAGAGGTATGCAGTTTGCTAGTTAGCTTATCAGGTATCACAGCAAATTTGGTTTCAAGTCTGGGGCTATTTCTTTTGCACTTTGTGTAACATGGGCTTTGAAGTGATCAAAAACAAGCAAAGCTATTTTCTTAAGTAATTCTCCAGGCCTTCATGACCAGACATTTTTAAAGCCAGATTTTCTTGCCTTCTTCATTCATCCATCCTTTTTCATGCATCTGGACAATAACTCCAGGTTATTGGAATCTTTTCTTTCAAAAACATTTTTCTTTTAAAGATGAACATACATTTATGATCTGTCCCCTCTGCGCAACAGACTAGAATAAGAGTGAAATGTGTTTTCTCATGTCCGCTAGTTTTAACAGCCACAGGGTTTGCATACACAGTTCTGTTGGATGGCACATCAAATGTGCGTGGACCTCATCCATACTGGTAGTTTGGGATAGCTCAAAGTTGTAAGTCTTTTGAGGTTTGATAACATAAGAATGAAATTCCATAACTCGATTCTCATAGTTTTTCAGAAGTTTGGGGGGAAAACCAAAACTCAAACCTTCTCTCTTCATAAAGTTAAAGCACCATTTAGGTGTCCTTGAGAAATTATCAATATTTTTTTCTTATGCATATCATCTTGGCCAAATCAGAGATCCCAGTTTGACACATCTTCAGAATCCAGGTCTTCGCCTTTCATTCTACCTCCAGCCACATTGGAGGTTTTCTCTCATTGCCCTCTTCTGTCTTGGTATCTGAAGAAGATTTTCTTCCTCTTGTCTCCACAATCTGAGGACACGTTGTGTGAGAGGTGTCTGTCACAGCTCTGTTGCCACACACCTTAGCATATTAATAACATTTAGGTTAAAGTTTTCAGGGCACAAAAACTGTTTCAATATTTCCCAAGGGATTTTCCAATAATTTTTGTGAAAATATCAGCTAGATTGCTAGCCCCCACCTAAAGTGTATGAAGAGCAATATGTGACTCTTAGTTGGTTAAAAATGCTTTTGTTGCAAGTTCATCATAAGTTCATTAAAACCAATTACTGTATTCTAGTGTATTATTTTGCATACTAGTCTCATTATTGCTTTCTAGAGTTACACTTTTAATATATAAGCATAAATAAAAGAATTAAAAACATTTATATAGATACAGAATTAGTACTATCCACTACATATACTGTGCATACTTATTTTTTGGTCAAATTTTTGGGCAAAAAAGAGCTCATTAGACATGTCAAATAATATTTTTCAACTGATTAAAAGCAACACCAATCCTCTCCCTCACTAGAAAGATAAAAGTTTTTGCCTTTGTTTTCTTAATCTGCGACCACTTCAGCTATTCCCTACACAAGGATTGATTGGTATAGAAACGACTTCATGAGGCCATTTGAGACTTACCCTGTTTCTTTAATTTATCACAGTTCTTCAGATCAGAGACTATCCTACCAATGACACCTGGATGGGCTCCCTCGGGAAGAAACAGCTAGTAGAAGGGAACTCACAACAATAATATAATAGCGGTTTGCACTTGTTCTGTGTTTTGAGCTATATGATCCTCTTTCATGTAAAAATACAGCTGTTACTTCTGCAGAAAAGCAAAAGGAAAGTGGGACAGATGTTAATTTGCTGGCTTTTTGATTTGGAATGCCAGAAGTTAAAACCTTCAAATTTTCTGTGTTTCCTTATCAATAAATTGGAGGTAATGTAAGTATATGGCTACTATGGTTTGAATGTGTGCCTAAAAATTATGTCTTGAAAACTTCATTCCCAGTGCAGCAGTTTTCAGAGGTGGGGCCTTCTGGGAGGTGGTTAGGTCTTGAGGTCTCTGCCCTCATGAATGGATTAATGCTGCCATAAAAGGGCTTGGCAAAGTATTCCTCCTCTCCAAAGGACCTGGTATTCTTGGCACCATTTGGGAAGCAGAGAGAAGCCTTCCCCAGATGCCAAAGCCTTGATCTTAGACTTTTCAGCTTCCAGAACTGTAAGAAATAAATTTCTGTTCTTTATAAATTTCCCAGTCGCAGCTGTCCTGTTACAACAGCACAAATGAACTAAGACACTGACCTATATGGTTACAACATGACAAAAGATTCAACACACATAAAGCACATAGGTCCTGGCCTATAATTAGGATTGAATAAAAATTACTACTATTCGTATTGTGCATATTGTTGGTAGTGATAATGATGATGACAATGATACAACATAAGAAATATTTTCATCCCTTTTGGCATTAAAGTTACCTTTTATATATAACAAAATGGGCTCATTTTAACTCTCTAGATGAGTAACCAGGTATAGAATCTTCCATAATCCCCAAAGTTCCCTTAGACCCATTTGCAGTCAACTGCTTCCCCATCTTGTGATGACAGCCTCAGACAACAATTGTACATTAGATTTGTCCTTATACATGAGATCTGTCTTTTCAGAGATTCATACACAGAATTCCATTTTATCTTTATTGTGACCTATTAGTTATACATCTGTGTATTTTAATGGTGTGTAAATGTACATAGCCTGCTTCTTTATTTATATTACCACCTCCAAGTGATACCACTTCACGTGTAAGAACTTTACTTCCATTTTCAATTATAATGCTATCACTTCATCCATTTAACTTATGCATACCTCACAAACCCCAAAATACATTGTTATAATTTTTTTTTCAAAGAGCCAGCTATCTTTTAAAGGATTGAAATAAGAAGAAACTATTTTCTATATTTAGCCTTGTAGTTACTATTTCTAGTGTCCATTATTCTTTTGAGTTGGGCCATATTTCCATCTGGTATCATTTTCATTTTCCCTGAAGTACTTTCTTTAAAATTCCCTATTATGCCAGTCACTGATGATAAATTTTTTTAGATTTTGTATGTCTGAAATCAACTTTATTTCCCCTTTACATTTGAAGAATATCTTCTTTGAGTATAGAATACTAGGCTGAGAGTGTTTTCTTTTAAGATAGTGCTCCACGTTTTTCTTTCTTTTCTTTTCTGAGTGTTTTTAAAAGATGTTGTCCCACTGCCTTCTTTCATTGTTTCTAATTTTAAAAATGCTATCATCTTTATCTTTCCTCCTTCATGCAGAATGCACCCTTTTTCCTCTGGCCTGTTATAATCCTTTCTTTATATTGGTTTGGGTCAACTCGATTATGATATATCTCAGTGCAGTTCATATCATATTTGTTCCCCTTGAAGTTCATTGAGCTTCTTGGATCTATTGTAGGTTGATGATTTTCATAGAAATTGAAAAAATTGGAACTATTATTTCTTGAAATGTCTTTCCTATCTCCCCTCCCATTTTCAAGCCTTCCAGATATATTTATCTGAGGTCACTTGAAGTTTTCCTATAGATCACTGATGTTCTGTGGGACGGTTTTATTTTATTCTTTTTTTGTCTGTGTGTTTAATTTTGGATAGTTTCTATTGCTATATCTTTAAGTTACTTAGCCTTTTCTTCCATAAAGTCTGATCTCCTGTTAATTCAATCCATCGTACTTTTCATCTCAGACATTGTAGTTTCATCTGCAGCAATTTAATTTGGGTCATTTATATATCTTCCATGTTTCTACTTAACTTTTTTACACATTAAAATACAAATAACACCATTTTTATATGGGCAAGAGACTTGAACAGAAACTTCTCTAAAGGAGACAGGCAAATGGCTTACAAACACATGAAAAAATGCTCACCATCTTTAATCATCAGAAAAATGCAAATCAAAATGACCTTGAGATATCATCTAACTCTAGTAAAAATCACCCACATAACAAAATCCCCAAACTATGGATGTTGGTGTGGATGTGGAGAGAAGGGAACACTTCTACACCGCTGGTGGGAATGCAAGCTAATATGGCCTTTGTGGAAAGAAGTTTGGAGAATACTTGAGGAACTAAAAGTGGACCTACCATTTGATCCTTCAATCCCCCTACTAGTATTTTACCCAGATGATCAAAAATCATTTTACAACAAAGACTTTTGCACCAGAATGTTTATTGCAGCCCAATTCACAACTGCCAAGTCAGGGAAACAACCAAAGTGCCCATCAACCCATGAATGGATTAAAAATTATGGTATATGTACACCATGGAATACTATGCAACTGTAAAAAAAGAAGACGTCACATCTTTTATGTTTACCTGGATGGAGCTGTAACATATTATTCTTAGTAAAATATCTCAAGAATGGAAAAAAAAAGTATCCAATGTATTCAATACTACTATGAAATCAGTATATAATCACCTACACATTCACAGGAATGGTAAAACATAACTATAGTCCAGAAAGAAGGAGGAAAGAGGAAAGACAGGGGAGGGAAGGGAGGAGGCCGGGAGGAAGGAGGGTTTGGGGAGGGATCCAACTTATGTGCATAATGCAATGATACATTTCTATATTATTAAGAATACAGTATGAATATTTTTGCCACAAAAAATACGTAAGGGAGGAGATGGTTATATTAATCAGTTAGATGTAAACATTCCACATTGTATATCAAATCTGCACATTGTACTCCACAAATGCATTAATGTACACAGTTATGATTTATTTAAAAAATAAAATACAGTTACAATAACCATATTAATGTTGTTTGCTGAATCTAACAGCTGAGGCAGTTCTGGGTCAATTTAGATTGATTGATTGATTGATTGGTTGGTTTATTCTTCCCATGATGCATCATATTTTCCTACTTCTTTGCATGTTATGGTAATCTGTGTTTGAATGCCAGACATTGTGAATTTTACCTTGTTGGGTGCTCGGGTATTTGTATTTATTTCTATAAATACTCTTGAGCTTTCTTGGCATAACTTGAAGTTGACATTAAGTTACTTAGAAACACTTACTCCTTTCAGATCTTGTTTTTAAGATTTATTAGGTGGGTCTGGAACAGTACTCCATCTAAGTCTCATTATTCCCCACTACTGAGGTAAGACCTTTCTGAGAATTCTACCAACGTCCTGTGAGTTATGGGTCTTTCCAGTCTGGCTAGTGGAAACAGGCATTATTCCTGGACCTGTACAAGTGCCTTTTGGAATTTTTTCCCACAACTTGAGGTGATTTCCTCATATGTGTTTGCTGATGGGTCTTCTGCTTACTACTCAAGAAAGAACACCCGTAGTTCTCTGAGATTCATCCTGTGTAGTTCTCACATCTTTAGTGCTCTGCCTGGCAAACTGGCCACCTTGGTTAACCCAGGCTATCATTCCTTGTCCTCAATTTACCCTGCCAGTAAGGCTCCATCTGGGTTTCCCTTTCTTGCACTGCAGCTTGGAACTTTGTTAAATCAGTTAAGTAACATGGGAAAACCCTAAGGCTCACTCAGTCATTCCCCATTTCCAGGGATCTTTGTCCTTTTTTGCTTGGTATCCAATGCCTTGAAACGGTTGTTTCATATCTTTGCTTGTTTGTTTGTTTTTTTAATTTTTGCTTGTTTTAGGCAGGAGGACACAGCCAGTCCCTGGAATTCTACCTTGTGTAGAAGCAGAAGTACCAAAAGAAATATTTTTATCCACTTTGGGGATCAAAGGTAGGATTGTTTTTAGGCTATGCATTTTTTAATCAATTTTTATTTATAATTAACACATAATATTTGTGGGGTACCTTTGTTGTAAGCCCATTTTAAGTGTCCAGAAAAGATTTTCCAATATTAAGAGGACTTTTGCCTCCATAGTACTGAGTTTTAAAAGTTCTTTACATATTCTAGATATAAGATTTTTAAACATATGTGTGATGAATGTTTTTTCACACTTTTTCCCTGTCATTTTCTTTTTTAAATTACATTTTAATAATGAGGGTACAAATAATTAGGTTACATTGTTTGTATTTCTAAGGTAAAGTACAAGTTGTAGTTAAGCCCTTTATCCAGGGAGTAGGCTGTGCACCCTTACACTGTGCACATTAGTTTGAGAGTTTAACAATCTCCCCTTTTGCCCTTTCTCTCCCTTGTTATTTTCCTGGTAATATGCTATCTCATAAACGTGAAGAGCAAGTTTATGATTTTAATGAACTTCAGATTTTTTTTTTTTTACTATTACCTTATCTGTATTTGTAGATAAGAAAGAAATCTTTGCCTACTCCAAGATCATAAGACTTTTTCAGTATTTTCTTCCCCATGTTTTTATTCTTCCAAATTTTAGATAGATGTCTCTGGTCCACCAAAGTTAACTTTTTAAATATGACATAAAAGTCAAGTTTCATATTTTTCCATATCACTTTCTAGTGTCAACAGTAGTTGTACTTTGTACTTCTCTGTTGAACCTTTCTACTTTTATCAAAACACAATTTACCACACGTGCCTGGTCTATTTCTGCTCCATTCATCTGTATGTCTATACTTGTGCCAGTGCTACACTATCTTGATTTCTGTAGCTTTAACGGTCTTGAAATCAGGCTGTTTAAGTCTTCCAATGTTGCTATTCTTATTTAAAATTTGTTTCCCTATACAAGCTTTAGAATCAGCTTATCAATTTTTTTTTTTTTTTAGACAGAGTTTATGTCACCCTCAGTACAGCACTATGGCATCACAGCTCACAGCAACCTCAAACTCTTGGGCTTAAGTGATTCTCTTGCCTCAGCCTCCCAAGTAGCTGGGGCTACAGGCGCCCACCACGACACCCGGCTATCTTTTGTTGCACTTGTCATTATTCTTTAGCTGGCCTAGGCCGGATTTGAACCCCCAGCCTTGGTGTATGTGACTGGTGCCATAACCACTGTACAATGGGTACTGAGCCTCAGCTTATCAATTTTAACCCCAAAACAAACACATTGGAGGAGTTACTGTGTCTTCAAAATTAATCTGGTGATAATGAACATCTTAACATTATTGAGTCTCTCAGGGCACAAACATAACATGCAAAGTAGTAGGAAAATATGAATCATGGGAAGAATAAACAACCAATCAATCAATCAATCTAAATTGACCCAGAACTGGCTCAGATGTAGATTCAGCAAACAACCTTGACATGGTTATTGTAACTATATTTTATCTTTATTTATTTTGGTCTTTACACTCAAAAGTATATTATTTTTAGTGTCCCTGAATATTTTGTTGAATTTTTCCCTAATTATTTCAGGTTTTTCTTGGGCTACTAGAAATAGTTATTAGAGTATGCATGTTTGCTATAGTGATCCAATAAATTTAGCAACTTTTAAAATTAGATTCCTCGGTAAGTTCCCACCTAGTAGATATAATGTACAAGTAAATAGCACACTTCCTGGGTGAAGGGCACAACTATAACTTGAACTTTATCTTACAAAAACAAGCAATATAACCTAATCATATGTACCCTAATATTTATCTGAAATTTTTAAAAAATTAGATTCCTTAGGATTTTCTTCAATCAGCCATCTGTGAATAGAGATGATTTTATTTCCTTTTTTTACATCTGTATGCCTTTCATTTTTTGTTTTTTGCTTTTATTAAGCTATCTATGACTTCCAATAAAATGTTGAATAAAAATGCTTAAGTTAGCATGGACAGCTTTTCCTTGTTCCTCATGTTAAGCAGAAAGCATTCGATCTATTACCATTAAGAATAATGTTAGTGGGCTCGGCGCCTATGGCTCAGCGGGTTAAGGCGCCAGCCACGTACACCTGAGCTGGCGGGTTTGAATCCAGCCCGGCCTGCCAAACAACAATTATGGCTGCAACCAAAAAAGAATAATGTTAGCTATAGGTTTTTCAGGAATGCCCTATTTTAAATTGAAGAAATTTTCTTTTTAGTTTACTAAGAGTTTTTATCATGTACGGGCATTGTATTTTATTAAATACTTTTTCTGAAATTACAGAAATGACTACATGGGGTTTTTTGCTTTTTTTCTATGTATGATGAATTATTCAATTTTTTTTATAATGTTAAACCAGTCTTATATTTCTAGGGCATTCCAACTTGAACATAGTGCAATATATTTTTTATATATTGCCAATCAATATATAAAACATTTTCCATTTCTTAAAATTAGTGTTCTGATTTGATTTTATTATATTTTATTAAGGATTTTTTGCTTCTAAATTCATGACAGATATTGGTCTTTAGTTTCCATATAAAGACATCATCTGAATTTGGTGCTAAGCTAAGCTTTATAAAATGAGTGAAAACATTTTTCCATCCTACTCTATTTTTCTGTTGGATTGATACTAATTGTTACTTAAATGTTCATCTATGTGATCATCTGAATTGTAATTTTGGTGGAAAAATATATTGGTAATAATGAATTTAATTTCAGTAGCAGATATTGAACTACTCCCTTGCTTAATTTCTTTTTACAGTGGTTTTGGCTCTTCGTATCTTTCAAGAAATACATGTGTTTCATCTAGATTGTAGAATTTGTGATCTGTTTATTGTCTTGCCTTATTATTCTTTATTGTCTGTAGAATTTGTAGTGATTTCTGTCCTAATGTCATTAATTTGTGCTTCTCCCTTGTTATCAGTTTAGCTAAAAGTTTATCAATTGTATGTATCTTTTCAAAGACTCTGGTCACTCTGATTTTCTCTAATTTCTATCTCATTTTTTTAATGTTTTTACTTTTATTAACTTTTTTTCTTCCTACTTACTCTGGCTTCAGTTTGGTTTCTTTTCCTCTAGCTTAAAGTGGTAATTGATTTAGGATCTCTTTCTTCTTTTCTAATATAAACATTTAAAATGATAATTTTTACCCCTAATCAGCACCTCAGCTGCATTTTACACGTTATAATACATTGTGTTTAGACTTACACTCAGTTCAAAGATTTTGGAACTGCGTTGTTGATTGATTTCTTTTTTTGTCCCACTGGTTATTTAGACGTGTAGATTGTGTTTAAATTCTGGCGTTTGGACAAGTTGCAAATCTATTTCTGTTATTAATTTCTAATTTAATCTCATTTTGGTCGGAAAACTTTCTACATGTTTTCTTTCTTTTCTTATTTAATCATGTTTGTGTTATGACCCAGCATACAGTCTATCTTGGTGGTGAATGTTCTGTACATACCTCAGAAGAATATGTTCTATGGTTTGGGGGTAGAGTTTTCCACGAATGTCTATTAGTTGTTTAAATCTTGTCTATTCTCCCTGTTAATTTCTATTCTTTTTTTTTTGCAGAGTGTGGCCAGGGCTGGGTTTGAACCTGCCACCTCTGACATTCCTTCCTTTCTTTCTCCCCCCCGCCCTCCCTTTCCCGTTTCCCTCTCTGTCTTTCTTTCTCCCTCTCTCTCTCTTTCTTTCTTTCCTTCCTTTAAAGATGTCATCCCAGCAGATCACAGTGAGAGCTGTAATCCTAACATTCTAGAAGGCCAAGGCAGGTGGATTGCTTGAGCTCAGGAGTTCGAGACCAGCCTGAGCAAGAGAGAGATCCTGTCCCTACTAAAAGGAAAATGAATCAGGCATTATAGTGGGCACCTATAATTCCAGCTACTCAGGAGGCTAAGGCAGGAGGATAACTTGAGCCCAAGAGTTTGAAGTCGTTGTGAGCTATGATGCCATGGCACTCTAGCATGGGTGACAGAGCGAGACTGTATTTCAAAAATTAAATAAAATTTTTTTTAAAAACCAAGCTGTCATCTCGTTATCTCTAACATGCATTAAAAGTATGCAGTATTGTTACCTTGTTCTTTCTATGGAAAGCGACTTTAGTCTTCAATTTTAAGATATTTTCTTATTGATTTTCAGCAAATTTATAATGTGCTTAGCTGCCTGGTGTGTGATGAGTGGGCATGTGTGTGTGTGTGCATGTTCACTCTTGAGTTTTGTAAAAATTCTTTATTTTCATTAAAGAAGACAACTTTTAACCATTATTACCTCCAATATTTTTCTGTTCCCTACTCCTTTCCTTACATTACTTTAATTATACATTTGTTAAACCAGCTGATATTTTCCCACAAGTCTTTGACACGCTATTTATTTTTCCTCCTGTCCTTTTTCTCTCCGTGTTTCATTTTGGATGGTTTCTGTTGTTACAAATTCATGTACATTGCTCTATTGCATATTTTTCCCACAGTGTAATGTCCATTGTTAATTCTACCTGGTAACCTTTTTTTGTCTCAGATATTGCATTCTCTTTCTCTAGAAGTTACATTGCTTCCTTTTAAAATATATCTTCCTTTTATCCTTCCTAATGTTTTCTTTTACCTTCTGAAGCATACTCTACATATTTGTAATAGCTGTTTCAATGCCCTTTTGTGTTAATATTATCATCTTCGTCATTTCTGGGCCTGCTCCCACTAATTGATTTTTCTGTTGCTTATGGATCATAATCTCCTGCTGGTTGACATGTCTAGTAAATTTTGATCCAATGCTAGACACTATAAATTCTATATTTTCACATGATGGATTTTGTTGAGTTCTTATAAAGAGCAGCAGGTAGTTAAGTTACTTGCAAATCTCTTTGGTCCCTTTGAGGTTTGTTTTAAAGCTGTTTAAAGAAAGGGATCAGGAGGCGGAGGAAGATGGTGGCGGAGATGGTCCTATAGCCCATCTCTCCCAGGTCAGCAGGTGAGAGGGTGGGAGCTCTGGATCTTTCCCCGTGTGAACTATTGGAGTGGATGGGCAACTGGTGAGACACAGAGATTGGGAGGATTGGCGTGTTCCAAATATAATTCTTAACTGGAAACGGGTGCAGACTGTTTCCCCCTGCGCGGCGGAGGGGCAGCCGGCCCCTCCCCCAGGGAGGACAGCAGGTCCCATCCCACAAGCTCTAATCAGAGAAAACTCCACTGAAGTGTGGAACTCAGAGCTTACTGATCAGAAAGGGACGCTACTGAGAAGCACGGAGTCCCGGGCAGCCCTGCTGCGAGCCAAGGGGTCCGGACTCTGCCGGACTAACACATTGGAATGTCCAAAATGGCCAGCGCCTTTTCCCCAGATCAATGAGAGGGAGAAAGAATTGGCGATCAGTCAGAGTTACACTTGGCGGGGACCATAGTAAACCCTGAGTGGGGCGGAGAAGACACTTTGAGCTGTGGAAGCTGTGGAAGTTGGCAAGGAGGGCC
>CAUYON010003633.1:0-26096 GCA_963573935.1 Arctocebus calabarensis
GAGAAGCTAAGAAGGACTGAGAAACAGTCATAGGACAGTCATAGGGAGCAAGAATCCAGAAATACAACAGTGAAGCACGAAAAATATCAAAGGAAAAAAGAGCACTGAGGAAGAGGAGGTGGTCAATGGGTCCAAATATCACAGAAACAGTAAATATGAGAAAGACTTGATAAGGCCACACCGTGTGACACTAATAGGTCACTGGTGATATCACTGAAGACTCTTTAAATCTCAACAGTGCAGGTGCATCTTAACAGGGTACTGGTGAAACTTATTAAAGGTAGAGTATCAATGTCTTTATATAGTGATCAAGAAAATGCCATGAAGGCTATCTGTAACAGTACGATCAAAATATTTCTGAATGTATATGAATCGTGCCCTATGATTGCACCAATATACATAATTATGATTCAATAAAATTATTAA
Organism: Arctocebus calabarensis; assembly: GCA_963573935.1. Lineage (NCBI taxonomy): Eukaryota > Metazoa > Chordata > Mammalia > Primates > Lorisidae > Arctocebus > Arctocebus calabarensis. The sequence goes on from CAUYON010003633.1 coordinate 427, forward strand.
AAAAAACCCAAGACTAATAATTTTCTTCATGAATATTTATGGCAGTTTTTATGATATAAAGAAATCCCCACAAATTATATAAATGACCCTAAAAACAAAAACACCTTGCAGAGAAAATAAAACTTTTCCAGAATTGGAAATTGGTTTATTAATTCTTTCTATTTATATAACAGTAGAAAATGTTATATAACTGTTAAACTGATATTTACAAATACCTTTGGCTGGCAAACTTGAGAATATCATGATACTAATGTTTTTTATTTGTATTATTTGTTATTTCAAGGATGATCCAGTTACTTTTTATTTTAATATTTTAGTTTAGACTTTCCTGTTGTATCTACAAAAAATATATACTTTATGCTCAAAAGCAACAAAATGTTAAAATAATATATTTGTATTTACATTCTCTAATAGCTTCGTGAATTAATGACAGGCATGAAATTAATAAAGTGTTTTCCTTCTCATTTCTCTAACATTCATTTTCCGCAGCTTGACTCTGCTAGGACACAGTGTAATATAAATATTCTTTTCCCTTTGAACATGTAAGAATATGACTATGAAATAAATGTGACTTCCCTGGCTCTTGCTCACCTAAACCAGGGTTCACCCACAGGTTTCTGACCTTATCTGTGCTTCTAAGGACAGAGCAGACAGAAGCACCCCTGGCCCAGATGAGAGTTTAACCCTGGCCCGGTCTCTGTCTCAGCCACTCGACCCCACAGACCTGTGAGCCACAGAGCAGATTGCATGCCTTGATCTTTGTTATTATCTCTTACACCTGCTCTGCTTAATATATCTGAAATTCCTGACCCTTTTTTAGGTTCTTCCTGACATAAATTCTGAAATCCTGTAACTGAAATGCAGAAGGAAATCATCTAGGGATATGTAGCTGAGAACAAAATAAATGAAATTTAAAATAACCCCCAAATAATATTGACACTCTTTTTTGTTAACGTTGACACAAGCTAAGTGGCCAATTGTCATGACGATTTTAAAAATAAGCTAAGGTATATATTTGATCTCAAAAATAATTTCTTTCTATCTAAATATTTTAATAGTTGTGTCTACCACGTGAAATTCTGGAGTTTCTTTTTTTTTTCCTTAGTGTACCATCAAGAGAGACAATTTATAATTCAAGTAGAATTAGCAGGCATTGTCTTATCACCTTATGTTAGAAATATATGATTAATGTTAGAAATATATGATTAATTTTAAGTTTAAGAAAAAGAGGCTTCATAAAGCTTCTCTCAAAGTAGTAATTTAGAATAATTATGATATCTATGAGTTTATTACATAAGTGGAGTAATTTTATTTTTGGAGGGAAACACATGGAAGAAGGAATCGAACAATCAATGGAGAATAAACAACATTGGTAGAGAGAAATTGCTACACAGTATTTGAAAAAATATGTCTCTGAGAAACAATGTATTAAAATCATGCTGTGTACTTTTATGATCTATTTTTACATTGAGTATTTAAAATAAATGATATTCTAATATATCATTTTACTGGTTCTTAGGGAGGATCAGATTCTTATTCATCACTGAATATCTCAAGTAAGACCAAATATTGTTCATATGAATCACGAAATCACAGTCTGAATTGAAGAGCTTGGGAAAAACTCAGTTATTTAGTATTTGAAACTTTACTCCTTGTCCAGCAAGTGTTACAGAACAATAAAAAGAACTGAATTGTTCCTCTCGTTAGGTTCCTGTTCACTAGAACATCTTATTTCTCTCATTGAAGATGCTATTTTTAATGTGGTGTGAAAATGAACTAGGTTATTAAATGACACAGTGTAAATTAATCAAGGCTTTCAGGACCTACGTCACCACACTGATTTTCTTATGTCTCATTTTATCTCACCAGCCTCATCTTCAATGAAACTTATACACACAGAGAGACACACGCACACAACTTATTGAAGTAGAAAATAAACACTGGCTTAGTTAGATACTCTTGAGAATCATAATACATTGTCTTTTGGTATTTTGTTTCCCGCATATCCAGGTACGGTATTCTGTGTCAGACAATCTAATAAGGCAAGCATTGAGTCAGAAAAAGTTGAAGAGTTTAAAGTCAAAGTGTACCACATTTGAATTTTTAAAGGTACCACTCTTATTTTCAGTGTGCATAGAAAACTGATTATAAAATATATTAAAATAGAGGATTCCTTTTTATGGTTAGAAAGGACAATGCAGACAAAGGCAGAGTCTACTGGGAGAGAAAAGAGACCAGATTTGCTGTCCTGACATTTTATCTGTTATATGGTTAATATTTTCAACAAAATCATATTAAGTATAAAAATATTTTGGAAGATAACTTTAGCTAGAATAAAGTTAAGTGTGAGGATAATGAGTCAGCATAAGCATAATTTTTATGAAGGCAGAGAGTTCTACAATGATGACTGTCAGGGCTGTGTAGCCCCAAAGATCTCTACACATATTGTAGCCTGGCTTATCTGACATGACATCCAAGTTATGCAGAGAAGATAGAAAGTTATCTCCATCTTAACCAGAGTAATGAATTCTCTTGCAATGACACATTTGAAAAAGAACGAATAAGAGACATTCTTCTTGAAAACTGAAAAGCATAGAGGATCATCTATTTTCGGCATTTGTCGTATTTATTATGCAATAGACTGGGATATGATTTCCTTTAACTAGGAGGAATTGTGGCAAATTTAGATTATAGCACTCTTCTCACAGGCATTCGATGGTCTGTGATAGTTCAAAAGTCTCCACTTTTATAACTATTGGTGTTATGAGCGCTGATTAGATAAAACTTTTCTAAATCTTGATTCATGTTTGAAAATAACTTTTAGCTTACAGTTTTAATTCACAATGGCTAGATTTCTATCATACCCAGAATCTTGTAATTCATTAAGTTATTTAAAGGTTTTTTTTTTATTTGTATAAATGTAAGGGTACAAGTGCAGTGTAGTTGACCACGAAGCTTAACTATTCAGAGACACAGAGGCAGTTCTGTACACAGAATGATTGATTGAAAGGGGGACTGAGGCTCGCTCAGGCACACTCAGCAACAACCTATGTTTATTAAGTGTTTTTATACACACTGATCAAATGAAAGTATAGAAATAGAAAAAGGAATGAATAATGTTGGAACAGCAGAAGCTACCATGAAAATTCTTTGTTCAGCACAGAAACTGCTAGATACATATATATTTAATCTAAATAAAACATACTTTCTCAACAGTTAGTTGCAAGCAAAACCACAAAAGTGTCTGGTTGTCTGTTCCCTGAAACTTGAAGCTTAGCCATAAATAAAAAAGAGAAAATGACCGAGCACCTCTTTCCCGTAACCTCTGCAAGTGCCCAACCCCCAGCTTCAACCCTGCGAAGCCCTCCGGGTAACTTCCTCTTTGACCCTCCTAACTGAATGTTCTGGCTAGGACGTGTCCACAGAGAAAGAAGTTTTTCCATCTTAGGGCAACGTTCCTCGGGGAGCACCTAAGGCCATGCCACTTTGCTTTGGTTGGGGGGTCGGTACCCCTCCAGTGCAGGTTTCCTACAGTGCATTGCGAAGTCTGGGCTTTTAGTGTAGCCATCACTTGAATAGTGTACATTATATTCGGTAGGTAACTTCCCATCCCTCACCACCTCCACAGCCTCCTTTCTTTCTGAATTTCCAATGACTATCATTCCACACTCTATTTCCATGTGCACACATTCCTTAGCTCTCACTTATAAATGAGAAAACGAGTTATTTGACTTTTTGTTTCTGAGTTATTTCACTTATATGATAGTCTCCAATTCTAGCCATGTTGCTGCAGAAGCCGTGACCTCATTATTTCTAAAGACTGAGTGATATTCAGTGTTGCAACTATTGGTGTAGCTGTTATACTGCCTGTGTCTGTGTGTGAGCCAGCATGTATGCCCACACAAATCACATTCTCGTTATCCATTCATGCATTCCTGAAAATTTAGATTGATTCCATCATTTTTCTAAGTTGAATGATGCTGTGATAAACATATACATGCAGGAATCTTTTTGATATGCTATCTTTTTCCTTTGGACAGATACCCAGAAATGAATTTACTGGACCAGATGCTGGTTCAATTTTCAGTTCTTTGAGAAATCACCATACTGTTTTCAATAGGGATTGTCTTAATTTACATTCTCACAGTTTATAAGTGTTCCCTTTTCTCGGCCACCTTGCTAACATTTGTTATTTTTAAAAATTTTTTAATAGTAGATGTTGTGACTGGTAGATGATGATAATTCATTATTTCATTTGCGTTTGTCTGATGATTAGAGGATTACCATTTTTTCATAAGCTTGCTGGTCACCGGTATGCTTTCTTTCGAAAAATGTCCATTCATACCACTTGCCAACTTTGTAAAGAGATTATTTGCATTTTTTCTTGTTGAATTTCTCATAAGCTCTGGATATTAGTCCCCTGTTGGATGGATGGTTTCTAAACATTTTCTCCTATTCTGCAGATTGTTTGCTCTGTTGAGTGTTTCTTTCACTGTACAAAGACTTTCAGATTCATTAATTACTTATGTCCCATTTGTCTATTTTTAGTTTTTTGTTGCTTGTGCTTTCGAGGGTTCAGCATCAATTCTTGGCCTAGGTCAATGTCCAGAGAACTTTTCCTAGGATTTCTTATCTCTTTTTAATAGTTTCATGACTTATGTTTAAGTCTCTAATCTATCCTAATTGAGTTTTGTATATTGTAAGAGATAGGAGTCTAGTTTCACTTTTCTGCATATGGCAATCCAACTTTTATTGAATAGGGTATTCTATTCTAAAGCATATTTTTGTTGATTTTGTCTAATATCAGTGTCTGTAGCTATGTGGACTTATTTCTAGGTTTTCTATTCTGTTCCATTAATTTACATGTCTATTTCCATACTAATACCATACTATATTGGTTACTATATTCTTGTATTATAATTTGAAGTCAAGTACTGTGATGCTTTTATATATATATATATATATATATATATTTTTTTTTTTTTTTTTTTGTGACGGAGTCTCGCTTGGTCACCCTTGGTAGAGTGCCATGGCATCAGAGCTCACAGCAACCTCAAACTCTTGGGCTTAAGCAATTGTCATCCCTCAGCCTCCCAAGTAGCTGGGACTACAGGTGCCTGCCCCAACACCCAACTATTTTTAGACAAGGTATCGCTCTGGCTCAGGCTGGTCTCACACCTGTGAGCTCAGGCAATTCACTCACCATCACCTTCTAAGTTCTGGGATTACAAGAATGAGCCACTATGTCCAGTTCCATATTTGTTCTTTTTGCCGAGGATTGCTTTGGCTATTGGATTTTAGGATTTTTTTTTCTAATTCTTCAAAGAATGACGTAAGTATTTTAATGGGATTGTACTGAATCTGTAGATTGCTTTGGACAGTATGACCAATTTAGTCATTTACCAATTATGATATTAATTTTACCAATCCGTGAGCATGGGATGTTTTTCATTTGTTTGTATCATCTATAGATTTTTAAATCAGTGTTTTTATAGTGTTCCTTTTATATAGATCTTTCACTTTCTTGGTGAAATACATTCCAAGTAATTAATTATTTAGAACTCTTGTAAATGAGATCTCCTTGCTTTGGTTTTTAGCTGATTGTTATTGGTGTATGGAAAGGCTACTGTCTTTCATAAATTAATTGTCCTGGATTCTTGTGTCAAATATAAGAGTTTTTGAAAGCGTCTTCAGGGTTTTCTAGGTATAAGATCATGTCATTAGCAAACAGAGATAATTTCACAACCTCTTTTTTAATTTAGATGCCTTGTATTCCTTTCTCTTACCTGGTTGCTCTGGCGAGGACTTCTAGAACCGTGCTGCATAAGAGTACTGACATCCTTGTCTTGTTCCAGTTCACAGAGAAAATGCTTTTAACTTTTTTCCAATTGGCATGATTTTGGCTGTAAGTTTTTTTTTTTGGTATTCAGCCTTTATTATTTTGAGGCATGTTCCTTTATGACTAGTTTGTTGAGAGTTTTTATCACCAAGGACACTAAACTTTATCAGATGTGTTTTCTATACTTATTGAGATCATCATACTCTTTTTATCCTCAATTATTTTTGCGTGATCAATCTTATTAACTGATTTGCATATGTTGAACCATCCTTGCCTCTCAGAAATGACATCTATTTTGCTCATGGTATATTGTCTCTTGAGGTGCTGTTGGATTTGGTGTGCTAGTATTTTGTTCAGGATTTTTGCATCTATTTTATCAGAGATGATTAGTCTGTAGTTTTTTGTTTTGTTTTGTATGTTTTAGTTTGATTTTGTCCTTGTCTGGCTGTGGTTTCAGAGTGATATTGGCTTTGTAGAATGCATTGAGAACTGCCTCCCCTTTGATTTTTTAGAATAATTTCAGGATAATAGGTGCCAGTTCTTTTTATAGTTAAAACATAAAACTATGTAGGTTGTAGGTTTGATAGAATTCAGTTGCAAATCCATCTGTTTGTACGATTCTTTTGGGAGGTCACATGTTTCTAGCAATTTATCCATTTTCTCTCAGTTTTCTTTTATTTTATGAGGATATAGTTATAGTTCTTCATAGTAACCTCCAAGGGTCTTTTGTATTTCTATTATATCACTTTGAAAGTTTATCCTGCTATTTTATCATATGCTTTATCTCATTATCTTTTCCATTTAGATATTTTGTTGATAATTTTTTATAATGTTTTAACTATAAACATAAGAGAAATAAAAAGAAGTTCTTTAAATTATAAATATTCCATATGAAATCTTCATACTGCTTTATTGGAAGCCAGGAACTTCAATGGCATAATTTGAAATGTAGAGATTTAATTTAGTTTTCAGAAATAGTAGTAATATTTTAAATTTTATTTAATTAGGTTCATACCCTTTTCTCATGTTATTACATCCACATAACAGGGTACCAAGTGACAGACTGTTGGGATTTTTCCCTCTAGGACCATAGTATAATTTCTTAGTTTTTGAATACATATGCTTATGGAGAAATTTATGTTATTTGATATTACTTTCTCCTGAGATTTGTATTTTCTAAACACAGTGGTTTAATTTTGAAATCACAAAATTTAACATGCTCAACAAGCTCAACATTTCTTTTAATATTAATGCTCAACATTTCTTTTGAATATTACTTTTCTTTATTGATTTCTTTTAACTTCTCATTTGCTCCTTAGAGAAAAGTTTGCGTATTAAGTTCATTATCTGAACTTTCACTTTAATTCACTCAGATCTTCTGTGTAGGAAGGTGCCTCTCATAAAGGACCATGCATGATTCCGTTTATTCACACAGTTGTGGATTATCTAGGCCACCAGAAATGTGCCCTGTTGTGCTTCAGGTCTGCTCCTGGCTACCGCATAGAAATCCAAAGGTAAAAGGAAGTCACAGCAAAACAGTATCTCAAAACATATCCAGGCTGGGGAGGTTGCTCCAGTGCAAGCTGAAAATGGTAGAATGTTTCTTTCTTAACAATGTGACCCATTTACATTCTTGACCTTAGGATAGACTGGTTCTGGCTTAGGGAAAGGAGATTAGGAGTTGGGTAAGACCTTTTGGTTTTCTAGAAGTAGAAGCCCCTCTGACAATAGCGTCATTTTAGAAATATGCCATGGTGAACACGATAACCTTTGTTAAGTAATGAAGAGGTAAGAGAGAAAACATAGAACCATATCTAACTCTGATTTTACGATTGAATGTTACAGTGTCTTCTTTTCTTCTGAAAACTTATCTGAGCAAGACCTGGCTTTATCTTTGGAGTGTATCTTTTCAGAACTGAAACCAGTTTCAATTATATAAAATTAATATGTATGTGTGTATGGGGACAATTAAATCATATATTCAAATGATGAGTATATTTTTCTTACAAAGTGGTAATTAGGTAAAATATCTATTTTGAGGACACTCATCAGTTTAACATTATAGAATATTCCAAAGACTATATTTTAAAGTTGTTTTTATAGTTTTACCTTTAAAACCATAGTGAGAAATCTATAGCCATTGAGATTTATAAACACATTGGGAATGGTACTTTGTTTTGTTTGATAGTGAACAACCAGACTTTTTCATCATGCCCCAAATGTCTTTCATATTTTTATATGATCTCACCCCTTTTACTCTTTGAGATAATGTCTAAACATTTTCTTCTCATCTGTCTTCTAGTTTGCTAATTATCCTTAATTTTTCTTCTCAGCTTTTAATCTTATCTATTTCTTGAGTTCCTAATTTCTGCCATTGCATTAATCATTTTCAGAATTTCCATTTTATTTCCCATAGCATCAAAATTTCCACTGCAATTCTTGGAATTTAATTTCTTTAAAGTATTAAGAATTTTTATTTTAAAGTCATTCTCTGATCACTTTAGTGTCTGAAGATTCTGTTAGTCTATTTTCATTGTCTCTTTTTTTCCCTTCTCATTTCTTAGTTATGTTTGCATGCCTGTTTTTTAAATTTTTTTATTTTTGCCTGTGTGTTGGACATGGTGGTAAAATATTTATAAATGGTCTGATGCTCTTTGTGATGTTTCTTTATTTCAGAGAGACATTATTTGCATGAGGTAGACTATCACGGAGAGGTATATCCCTACGAGGGTTAATTTCTGACTCTATCAATAACACTTAGCTTAAAACACAAACATATTGAACAGCTGCACAAAAATATTTTCTGTCTTTATGCTTTTATTCTTTAAGCTTTTTATTTTTTAAATGATAAATTAGTTTTTGTATTTTAAACTTCATTCTTAAATCTTAAGACACAGACTCACGTTATCCTTGGACGTGCAGGGTCAGTATCATCCGTACCTCTGTTTCCACACTCATGTCACCTGGGGAAGTAACGGGCACGGGGCTGTCACCTTCTGTGATCACAACGGTTTCTTCTGGTGACTTCCTGAATGGCCTGCCTGATGCTGCTGAACTTTTTTTCATAGAATTAGAAGGTATGCACTTTAAAACCACAAAAATACAGTAAATATTTAAAACAGTCACGAAGTCCTGTGTTATCATTATCAAGTCTTGCGTGTTATACATCATTCCCTATGCCATTCTTTTATATGAGGGAGGCACGGGAGGTTTGGTAACTTCATCATCACATGAGTGATACACTGTGCTACAAGGTGACAGCTACAACGTCTCTAGGGGATAGCAATTTTTCAACTCCATGAGAGTCTTAGGGGACCACCATCATATATGCAGTCTGTCATTGTCTGAGATGCCGTTTGGGGGCTCAGGACTACATGATATTTCATCTCTACTGTCCTCTATATCGTTCTGTTGACCCAAACCAGGCTATTTTCATTTACATTAAAGTCGTGAGCATAGACTGTTCCTGTCATAGAGAATGAGGATATGTGATATATCATGCACGTGAGAGGTAAAATATAATTTTCTAAGCCATCTTCTGATTTCACTTAAGATTATGTTAAATTGTGGGATGACCCTATTTAGTATGAAATAAAGATGTATTTTTATAAATACAGTGTGTGGTTAGGTAAACAGTATAAAGATTTTAGGTTCAACCCTGAACTCTGTGATATGAAGTCTGGTTTTCCTAAAGTAAAGATTCAGACGCTAATTTGTTATCAATGTACGTGGGTAGCAGCAGCCTTGAAGATCACTGGGTGATACACAAAGATACCTGGCTGAAATTCCTAAGAGAGTGGTCCTCACAAAACATGGGCTTGTTTTCTAGAAGGGTCTGAAAATGAGCTGAAGGCAGGAGCAGAAAGAAATAAATTATTCAAGCATTCAGCAGTGATATTTAGGTCAGAATCCCTGGCAGTTTGCACTGCAGTCTTCTAGAAAAAGAACATTTCATGTCCCCTGCAAGTACGGGCATGGCAGGACACCTCTCCTGCTATGAGTAGCATCCTCTCCTTCTTACCTGCCGTCTCTGAAGTTGCCTGGACTGAGGGGAGAGGTGCCTTAACTGCCCTAAGAGATGGAACTGACTCTGTCCTGCAACCTGGGTAGAAACTTTCCTTCAATGCATTGAGGCCCCTATATGCACCGAAGGATCCTGGGAACTTCCACTTTGGCACTGTTTTGAATTGAGCAAGGGGTTGATCTCTATGAGAACAGGTGTACAAACACACATGGATGAACTTATAAAGAAACATTATAATAAAGGAAGAAGCCTACGTGGGCAGCACATGCATGTGTCTATGTGGCATGTCAGCGTAACCTACAAACACTCCAGCATGTGACACAATCCTTATAAAATTAGAGAGACAAATGACCCAATTGATGATTTTATTAGTGCAAAAATAATACATTTTCTCTTTTGTCATTTAAACAATAAAACAGCTTGTTCAGGTTTATTTATCAGGAAGAAGTACCTGTGTACTGAATTTACATTTACCAGTAATGTATGCTAAAATTACAACTTATAAACCTGCATTTAACTGTGTGTTAAAATATGGTTTAGATTCAATAAAAATCTAGTTTAATTACAGGCTCAGCATTGGCAATAAGAAGCAACAAATGCACTCCAGTAAATGCAAGCAGCAATTTTAAAAGCTATTCAGTTTATACAAAACTAGGTTCTTCATTTGCACTGTTCTAAATATTTAAAAGTATCATTGGAAACTTTATTCTTAGAGCAATGTTATCCTAGGCCTGCTCTTTTATATTTATTCACATCCAATGCGATCAGCAATCCTATTTTCCAAAATCACGTAGAAGGCACCAAAAATTGGCATGTCTATCAAATAAAGCAAGGGTAGACAAGAAAGGGGGAAGGGTCGAAGGAGCATGTTGCAATTTATATGCGAGTAAACTTAAGTGCAGTGCCTGGCCTCTCTTTAATTTGCTGTCCTGAACCTCAAGTGGAACATTCACACTACTTAGGAAATTTGCTTCTTTTCATATTCTAACTATTTCACATCTTCTCTTTTCAAAAACCTCCAACATCTTCTCCCCCATTTCCTCTTCTCGGAGTAAATTGAAGTTATCAGAAAACAGGTTTCATAGACTCCTTCCACCACAATGCACAGCTCCCCACCAGCATCTGCTTCCAGATTTTCTGTCTGCCTGTCTGACACGTGCACCTGTGCCTTCCAGCAGCAGCCTCCACTCATCCCACGTGGCTGTGCACATTGGAAATGTAACTAGTCCTAAGTGAGATGTGCTGTGTCTGTGAAATCCACACCGGATTCAAAAACAGTACACAGAACTGAATAGAAAAGATTTCATTTCATTCTGCTTGTGACATCAATCAAGAAGCCATCCATCAAAAATGAAAGAGAAAGCAAGTCTTACCTAGACAAATAAAAACTGAAGGACTTCATCACCACTAAGTTGGTTCCTACAAGAAATACTTAAGGGAGTCCTGTAAGCAGGACAGTATTTACCAGCAAGAAAACACACAAAAATATAACTCATTTGTACAGCGCATACACAAATGATAACATTTTAGGCACATTGGGTCAAATAATGTATTAGGTTTAACTTATCTCTTTCTTTTTACCATTTTTTAAAGTAATGGCTATTAGAAAATTGAAACCCACCATGCTGTTTACATTGTAAACAGCCAACACTTCTGTTAGAACTCAAAATCATAGGAGATTTTTTAAGAAGATTTTTGTTAGGGACGTGGCATCCCATTTTTGTCTTCCTCTTGCTCCCATGTTATTTCCAGATATGTCCTTACTCTCCTGTCTTCATAGAAGATACTCAGGCAACTCTCTTCTTCCTCTGCTGATTAACGTTCCTTTTCTCTAGTTTTCTTTTCAGCAAAACTTTTTAAGTGTATCTGAAATTCTCAATGCCTGCATTCTCCTTTTTTCTTTATCTCTTAGACTTACTCCTATATGACTTTTGCCTCCTCTTTCTACCCCCCACGTCTCCCAAAAAGCACTGAGAACAAAGGACTTTCCTACAGGTCACGGTTGACTCTCACGTGCTGCATATCTGGTGGTCTGCTCCAAGTGCTCATCCTTCCGGACGCAGCATCAGCTTGGCGGAGCTCTTGGGCCTTCTTGGCACAGTTCCTTCACACCACACGCACTCGGCTCACCTCCGACCTCTGCGGTGCCTCCTTTTCAGTCTCTATTTCTGGACTATTCTTTCCCCCTAACACGTACCTTTGACACATTTTGTTTTAGTCTTTTCTTTATGCGCATTTTCCTGGTGATCTCAGGAAACCATGAGAACACTCAACTTTTAACTTCAGGCAGACCCCTGCAAAATCTTCAGGTTAATAAATGTAAATGTCTACTGTTTTTTGTTTGTTTTTGCACTTCTGACTGGTCCATCATACTTAACACTTCTAGCATTGATCCTACCTCCCTGACTCCAAAACTGCTCCAAGGCTGTCTTCCTCATCTCAGTTGACGGAGACTCGCTTCCCGGTTCTGAGTACAAAAATCTCGGGGGAGTCCTCTTTCAACTCACAGACCCTTCTAACTCATGTTCTGCTGGGTAGGAAGTCTCGTGTCTGATATCAAAATATAATAAACACTCTAGCACTTCTTGCCACCTCCATTGCTGTCACCAAGAAAGCACATCTTTGGCCCTGGTTCTTACACGGTCCCTGACTGTGTCTCTGGTCTATTTTGCTCACTGCCGTGTGTTCTCAGCATGGAAACTGGAGTGATGTTTGGAAACACAAATTGTATCATGTCACCCCTCTACTTAAAGCCCTGCAATGGCTCTCCATGACACCAAGATAATAGTGAAAGCGCTGGCAGTGGTCTGCTTGTGAAACCCTACACAACCTTCTCAGCCCTCCAACCCTCTCTGACAAATTTCTCTCTGTCCTCATTTTCTACTAACCTTCCATGTATCTAAATTGGCTGAAGTTTCTTTTCTATTCCTTGAAGAAAGTCATTTATGCTTTAATATTTGGCGCTGGGTGTTTGATCTGCCTGAAAATTTTGGCCTCTGGTTGTAACATCAGGATAATGCTGTTACCTGCTTCTAGTCCTTGCTCAAGTGTCATCTTCCTGATGGGGCCACAGGGTAAATTAATCCGAAGCCCCCTGCCGTCTCATATCTGTGTGCCATGCCTTTCTCATAGACTATTCTTTAAAATATGGAAAACTTGATCTTTCAAAATTCAAATATGTGCATCAAAGCATTTAGATTAATCAATCATTTGTTCATTCCCCACTTTACTGCAATCGGTGTCAAGATTTCCTCTTTGCTTCTCTGCCAAAATTCTCTCAGGAAGCTGGAATAAATAATGAATATTTTCAGCCATGAGGTTTCTTTGAGCCTCCCAGGGAAAAAGTCTGAGGCGTGAGAGAAAAGGGGAAAGAAGAATTGGGGATTTAATTGACATTGGCATGTGAAGAGAGAATGAAGATTGATTACACTATAGGAAGGTTTCTATTGGATTTTGTATTTTTTTTGTTGTTGTTGTTAACTGAAATGCCAGCAGCAAAGCCCACATCTCCCTGGTGGACGCCGTGCTAAATACTGAGCTACAGACTCTCCTGGAAACAGAGACCCTGCCTGAAATCAGAGAGGTTTTTATTTCCCTGTGACATTAAAAATAACACACACACACACACACACACAAAGGGATGTTTTTGAATATACTGTCTCTCTAATAGCATAGCTTGTTGGTGGTTTTTGTTTTCTTCAGTCAATTTTATTGAAATTATATTAAGGAAGTTATTAAAACATGAAATATACAAACAGGAAGAAATGACAGTCTCAATCAGGAAGCTGTGTTCACTCTGTGGTTAGCAAAAGTAACCTTTAGCGGATTTTGTGTTTCATTAGTGGGCATGTCTAGAACTAACAGACTCATAACTTGTTTTTTTTCTTTTTCTAAACATATCTGGTTGGTTTTAATTAAAACGTTCTTATCTCCTATAGCACATATTGTTGGTTTGTGCTGTGTTTGTTTTTTAAGTCAAGTCCTATCTCCTCCCAGGGCTTAGTGTGATGCTGAAAAGGTTGCCTACGTGTCTTTTCTTTTTTTTTTCTTCTGAGCTTCTGCTTCATCCGCTATTCTCTCCACTCCTTGAGCACTTGTGCAGAAGTGGGACGCTTGACTGTATTTTTGCCCCTTCTCTACAGCAGGCTGCTCTTGCCGGTTGCTCTGGGGTAGGCTGCTCAGCAGTGGTGGTAAGAGATACGTTTCTACCGTCTGGACCATGAACTCTGCACCTGGGCTTCAAGAGTGCAGATCAAGACCAGATGTGTCTGGTCCTTCCTGTCACATGGCAGGCACCTGTGCCAGCACCAAGGAGTTCCCTGCCACCCTGCCAGTAGCAGCAGACTTTGTTCTGCGTTAGCCGAGAGTATGATGGTTAAACGGGTTTCACACCTTTTGCTTTCGGGCAGAACACTTTTATTTCTACCTTTGACCAGAAGAAATGGATGTTGTCCCAATTGTTACATATCAAAAATAATGGCATGAGTTCGTGTGACTAGAGAAAATAATAATAATAATATATATACATATATATATTTTTTGGCAGTTTTTGGCTGGGGCCGGGTTTGAACCTGCCACCTCCAGTATATGGCCATGGCTGGTACCCTACTCCTTTGAGCCACAGGTGCCCCCACAAAATATAAATATTTTTTAAAAAATCTTTTATTTATTTTATTTGCTAATTTTTGTTTGAGACAGAGTCTCACTTGGTTACCCTTTGTAGAGTGACTTGGCGTCCCAGCTCATAGCAACCTCAAAGTCTTGGGTTCAAGTTGTCCTCTTGCCTCAGCCTCCCAAGTGGCTGGGACTACAGGTGCCCACCACAAGGCCTAGCTACTTTTTAAGAGACGGGGTCTTGCTGTGGCTCAGGCTGATCTTGAACCTATGAGTTCAGGCAATCCACCCGCCTTGGCCTCCCAAGTGCTGGGATTACAGGCATGAGCTACTGTACCTGGCCTAAGAAAAAATGTTTTAACAGAGATATTTACAATCTTTATGTGTTTCCTAAGGACACATTCAAATATTATATTTATAATTTGCCCTATTGTCTTTTAATCTTTGAAAAACCTATCACTGGATTAACAATAGTTTGTAATCATCTGTTCAAATACAAATAATTCCTCCTAAAGATTCCTTTCTTTTGAATCAAATGTTCCTATACCCATTTTAATTTTTGAGTAGTTTCAAGGAAATGTTTAGAGTTATGATACACCTTCCCAAACACAATTTTTGGATGGTCTGTTGCGATCTGTTTGTGGATTTCTTTCTTTTTCTTTCTTTTTTATAGATAAGAAAAAGTTATGACCATTCCATTTTCACTAGCTGGTCTATATAGAATATATTTGCATAACTGACCCCCACAGACACATGCACTTATATTTATTTTCAAGAACCAAATCTTTGAAAGTTTAAAAATTACTATTTTCTCCAGCATGCACTCCTTTTGCCATATACATGTGGATAAGTTATTGACATTGATAACAAATCAGGCATATTATAATACTATAAAGTTTAAAATCAAATGTCTGAAATAGACTCTGTACCTGGTTGATTCCATTTAGAGATTTTTTCATTGTCGTCTGAAAATCTTTTCCTAAATCATATAGTGGCAAAGCCTCTCATTTCCTCTTTTGTCCTTATGCAAAACTGAATTTCCTCTTCTACTCCCAGGAGAAATCTAGTAACTACTGAGACTGACGCTGGGAGTCGGAAGCTGAGGTGTATTTCTAGAAAATCTCAGGGCCCCTCTCCGACATTCCAGATGGGAGGTACACAAAGTAGAAGGTAGAGTCTGTCTCAAAAACACCCTGGTTGGGGCCTTGAAAACAGAATATCCGTGGTGCAGGGTGGAGTCTGTCCGACCTGCATTCCTTTCTGAGGAACATGACCTGTCTCCTGTCATTTTACTCTCGATATGTGTTCAGAATGGCGAGCTGAGGGCAGGTGCAGCCTCCAGCGTGACAGTGGGTGTCTCGGTCAGCTGATGACGAGAGAGGATCGCCTGGCCAAGCTCTGGGGCAGGAACCTGGGACGGATTCTTGTCCTACTGAAGGTAACTGTCAGGCAGTGGCCAAGATGGCACACAGACAAAGCGCCAGGATCCTGGGCTGCCACGTACTCCCCAGATAAGTGAAGAGGAGTTCAAGGACGAGCAGTGTCAGGAGGCTAACCTGCAGACCAGCTTGACAGAGTTTTAGAAGTGCGCTCAGTCACGTCCCAGCTCTTTCCAGAATGTGGCCACTGAGATTACTGGCATATTTTGTGAAACAATCCCATATCGTTAACAACGGGAAAATTCCTCAGCTATTATGGGAATGTGCTGCTGATTCAATTGATTGCCGTTAAGAATCCCATAACATTGGAAAAACATAATCTACTTCAAAGAAGTTGAAATCTTTAACATTTGGACCCACTAATATTTAATGTTATTGAAAAGAAATAATTCCTCAATATTCAAGGTAGTGAAGTCTTCGAATGTGACATTACCTGTTTCCTGACTCTCAGACACCTTGCCTGCCTATTTGAGATTTGAATTAGTGCCAATATTATTGGTTGTTCTAATAACATTCATAAATGGTTACAATAAACTAAAACAATACCAGTCATGAATGCTTAAATCACAAAAAAGCAAACAAAACCTTCAACTCTTATAAATCATCCACTACTTAGAAAGCAATTACAAATGCTAGTTGTGTCAGATACTGTTTTTGGGGAAAAAAGTAATATAAGTTATTTTATCACTTGATTACTTACTTGCTTCCTATAAAAATAAAAATTATCTTCTATATTCACACTCTTGTAATAAGTATAGTGAAATTCATTGAATGCATTGTTACTTTATGGTTGGATATTAATTTTTATATGATATTATGATTTCTTTTCTATTACATATAACTGATGCGTAACTTTATTGGTTAGTTAAAAGATAAGTTATGTTTCATTTATTTACATAGCTATTTAGATTTTTTTTACTAATTAAATTTGTAGCATCATTGTCAGATATAGTTACAATCATAAAAATAACTAAATTTTATAAATACTATACTCATTAAAAGGTTTATATTTTCTGTTTGTAAAGTTAGCTAAGCCTTTTTAGTATGTCTCACAACTACTTCTAGGAGATATGTCCAGGCTAGAGCTTGTCAAAATAACCCCTTTCCTTCCCAGCCATTAAGAACCAGGCCTTAACTTTAGACATAAACAGGTCACTGCTGATAGTTACTTAAACTCAATAACCAGTTTTATCACTACCACGGTTGATAGTGTCCATGTAAATTAGTTTGTTTTAATTCTCAACACAACAGCATTATCTGCTGAAGCTATACAAAATATATCTGAATTGGACAACATATTTTTCCCTACTTGGGAAGCTGACATTTCAATGTTTTAACCATGGAATCACAAGTAATGCAACAATTTCGTTGTACAGTGAAAATATTTTGATTTGAAGGATTATCCAGTATAACCTAGATTTTAAAGTAAAGCTTAACTTTCTTTTTATTTGGGAGGATTTGTTGAGGGTACAAAGTTTAACTTTCTTTGTAAGTGAGAGATAAACTTAAAAGTTGGAGAAAAATTGATTGAATTTTATTTTGTGGATAGATTTGTTTTATTTTGTGGATAGAATTGTTTTCTAATGCTATATATTTTTTTAAAGTAAGCTAGTACTTCCAGCAAGATTTAAAATCTAAGCCAAAAGCTATCTCTAATGAAAAGATACTTCTAATCCATATGTTAAAATGCTGGACTTTAGACAAATGGTGTTAATTTAATATTGACAGTGATTCTTTGCTTTTGCTCTAGAGCAGCGATTCTCAACCTGTGGGTGGTGACCCCTTTGTAACAATGAAAATACATGGCAGCATTAGGAAGGTTGAGAACCGCTTCTCTAGAATGTTGCTTCTAATTCATAAGACCTGTTCAAAGTATCATTCTCATTCTGACCTGGATCAAAACGAGCTGTTTGTCTTTAATTTCATCAGACAAAAATGTCTTTAACTTTCCTTTTCTCACTAAATAGTTCCTTAAAAGAACTTTCCCCATACTATTTACACATACTCATATATATATTGAATGTCACTTATCCAGAAAATGCTTGAGATCAGAGGCATTTCTAATTTCAATTTTTTTTTTGCCTTTAGAAAATTTACATATACGTAATTAAATTTTTTTGATATAGGACATGCATCTAAATGTGAAATTTCTTTTTTGTTCAATATGTACCTTATACACATAGACAAATGTTACTTTAATAAAATATTTTTATTTTGTGCATAAAACAAGTTGTGTACATTGAACCATTAGAAAGCAAAGGTGTCAGGTGTAGAATTTTTCACTCTGGCATCATATGGCATCAAAGAGTTTAGATTTTGGAGCATTGAAGATTTCAGATTTTTAAGATTAAAGATTGTCAAATTGTGCATGTGTGTACATATGTACATTGGAGTGTATATGTAATATGATAAGTGACATGAGTAAATCTATTAGGTTATAATCAAGAAAAAAAAAACTTGCAAAAGACTTGTAAAAGGGTAAACAGTTACTTTCTTAGCTGTATTCCTATGATACCATATCCAGTCAGTTCAATCTATGATTTGTCTAATTGTAAGGCAATCATTATATAGTCATGTGTCACTTGACAGGGATGTGTTCTGAGGAATGTGTCTTTCAGTGTTTCATCCTTTTCAAATATTGTAGCATAGACTAATATGAACCTAGAGAGTATAGCGTACTACCCACCAGACTGGATGGTATAGCCTATGGACCCAGGGTAGAGACCCGTGTAGCATCTTGCTGTACTGAATATTGCATACAACCGAAACAGAATGGTGTCTATGCATCTAAACATAGAGAAGGGGCAGTACATATGGTAATATAATTGTGTGTGACCATGGTCATATATGTAGCCCATTGTTGACTGAAAGGTCATCATGCAGCCCTTGCTGGGTATTCCTTTTTGATTTATATTTTCCTACTTTCCTTGATAATAGTCAGGTTATTAGGGTTTCATCATTGCTTTTAGTTCTTTGAAATATCAACTAAATGTACCTAGGTGCCATTTTATTTTTATTTTTCTTCTTAGGGATCTATTTTACTTAAAATTCTAATGCTAAACTGTCTAGCTCTTGAAAAATTCCAGGAATTCTTCAGTTTACCTTCCTAAACTCACTCCCATTCTTTCCTTTTCTTTCACTGTCAGTGGTATTTTCTGGATAATTGCTTGGTCTATATCTTCTTTTTTAAATATTTATTTATTTATTTTGACACAAAGTCTTACTTTGTTATCCTGGATAGAGTCCCAAGGCTTCATAACTCACCGCAACCTCTAACTCATGGGCTCAAGCAATCCTCTTGCCTTAGGCTCCCAAGGAGCTGGGACTACAGGCTTCTGGCACAATGCCCAGCCATGCTGAGAGATGGTGTCTCACTCTTGTTCAGGCTGGTCTTGACCTCCTGAGCTGAAGCGATCCACCCCCCTCAGCCTCTAAAAGTGCTAGGATTACAGGCGTGAGCCACACTGCCCAGCTTTCTTTTGAATTGCTAAAGAAGATAAAGAAAGCTGGGCTCATCCATTGGATTTGAAAATTGGGGGTATTATTATTTGCTAATCTATAGTTTTATAAGGGTTTGTTTATTCTGATATTTGACAGTGTTTACAATACTTATTTTCATACTTCTAGTTTCATTTTATTTTATTAATCATGTTAAGATGCTAATTTGTTTTATATTCACCATTTAGTAATCCCAGAAGGAGTTTATATTTCTAATTGAGCTGTTTGCTTTCACCTTGGGTTCTTCTGAATGTGCTTTAATACTTCCTGAGTCTTGTCACTTTGTGTTGTACATTCCCTTGAAATTGATGTTTACAATTTCAGAGGCATTAGAGATGTTTCCTTTCCAATGGATACACAAATCAGAGTTTTGTTTCTGTAGTGGACTAAAATTAATCTCATTAAGTATACTCATAGTTTTATTGTTTGTTTGTTTTTTAATTTTGTGGTTAGTAAATCATTTAGATCCAAACTTACATGAGAGTTGCCTTGTGGTTGTTGATATGATAGGCGACCCCTGCTCTGTGTATTATCAAGACCATGTTAGATGAAAGGTTGTAAGTATTTTTATTTATGTATCTATGTGAGAGTTTGTTTTGGGGGTTATGTACATAGAGGTATTGGACTATTTCTTTTCTACCCATCCTGAGTGTTGAGTCTCTTTATGAAGGAGTCTGAGATCCAGCATCTCTGTTTGAGAAGGTTCTTCAACTTGTGTGACATGGTTAAAAAGAACAGACCTTGCAAATTCCTCCAGGGCAACAGTCAGCTTTATCTTGCTTGTTTTTCTTGATTTACACCCTCAGTGTTATATATTTATGTTTCTTCTATGTCTAAATATTGTCCTAATTTTATTGGCCACTCCAATATTTCTTAATGAAATTTAAAATCTAATTAAAGTATGTATCTTTCCCCAAATTTTCCTTTTTTAAAAATTATTTTGATAAATTAAAGGCATACAAGTGATTATTTTGCTAAATGAATGAATCATATAGTAGTGAAGTCAGTGCTTTTACTAGACTAGTTACCAGAATAGTGTACATTGTACTGAACATGTATTTTTTATCTCTGACCCACCTCCCACCCTCCCCATCACATCACTCTGTATGACCACATATAACCATTGTTTAATTACAAATTGCAAGGGAGAACACGTGATATATATTTTTTCCATTCCTGGGTACTTCATTTTGGATAACACTCTCCAGTTCCATACAGGTTGCTGCAAAAGACATTATTCCATTCCTTTTTATGGCTGCCGAACACTCCACCAGGTGTGTGTGTGTGTGTGTGTGTGTGCATGTGTGCAAGTTTATACACTATATTTCCATTAAAGGTTACTCATCTGATGATGCACACTTAGGATGATTGCATATCTTTTCTATGTGAATTGTGCTATGATAAACATTTGGGTACAGGTGTCTTTTTGATAGAATGACTCCTTTTTTCCTTGGGTAGATATACACTAATGAGATTTCTGGATCAAATAGTAGATCTAATATTAGTTCTTTGAAGAATCTTCATACTGCTTTCCATAGAGGTTGTACTAATTTACATTACCACCAACAGTGCATAAGGGTTCCTTTTTCACTGGATCCTCACCAAAATCTATTATTTTCTGACATTTTATAATAATAAGTATCTGATGGGATAATATGGTTAGTTTTCTGCAAAACAAAGGAAATAATCAACAAAGTAAATAATCTACAGAATAGGAGAAAATGTTCACAAACTATACAGTTCTCAAAGGAGTAATATCTAGAATCTGCAAGGTACTCAAATTAATCATCAAGAAAAAACAAACAAAAACAACATTAAAAAATGGGCAAAAGACATGAAAGAATTTTATCAAATAACCAACAAACGTGAAAAAATGGTCAACCTCATTAATCATCAGGAAAATGCAAAACTTTTTCTATTTAAATTAAAGAGAATAAAAAATCTCATGAATCATGTAATTTGTAGTGTATCTAAACTCTAGAGTTCTCTATTATAGTGTATTGTACAATTGAACTCTTGTTCATTTCAAAGCTGTCTTTAACAAAGCTGTTGCTTTAAATAAATTTGCAATAGAACCTGGTCAATTTCCTTTACAATAGTTTTCTTACAAATATAATAGATATATTCATTATTGGAGCTTCCAAATGTTTAATTTAAAGAATAGCTGAAACTATAAATATAATTTTAAACATGTGTAATCTTAATCAAAAGATAATATGTAAAATGTGGGAAGAAAAAAATTCAGCCTACATCTTTTACCTCAAAGCTTATTACCATATTATGACACAAGAACAACTCTTATTTGGGGATTCCGTAGGAAGGAGAAATCTAAAGGTTTTAGAGGGTAACTTCAGGAATATAGCTGATCTTAAGTTTTGTCCTTAATTGTTCACCATTTGAATTCATGGAATCATGGAAAAACTTAACAGAAAGCAGACATACTGTTGCTGATTAATACAGGTAAAGAAGAATTTGGGGCTAAATCTTGCTGGCTTGAGCAGAAAGGAGTCTTTTATTCATCTTTCATAATAACATGGATGACACTAATGAGTCTTATTATAAAAAATACTTTGCTGATTTATGGTCAAAAAATGAATGTTTTGACTGGATGTGAAACAATAAATAGAAATGAACCTCTTTGAGAATTGGGATGAGGATCTCTCTAGTCTGTGTTATCTAGAACATTATCATGGTAATTAATGAAGATGCTGCTCTCTTTTAGCAGACAACTGACCTGTTTGTGTTTTGGAAATAATCATTAGAAGAAGAGAAAATGTTGAAATGTGAGAAGGGAACAAAATGGAATGAAAAGTTCCAGTTCAAGTGATAACAATTGACTACAGCTAAAAAAAATAATTTATTTTATTTTTATTGTTTGAGATTCATTGAGAGTACAAAGAATTTGGTTACACTAATTACATTTGTTAGATAAAATTCCTCTTATAATGGTGTCCAGCTCCCAAGAGATGTGCCATCCCCTGTGACCCCAATCCTTCTCCCTCCTACCCCACTTGCTTATTCCCCTACCCATCCCCGTATTAGTTCATCTACTGCCTTTATGTGAAAATTGAGTACATTGGATTTGTACTTTTCCATTCATATGATGCTTTACTAAGAAGAATGTATTCCACCTCCATCCAGTTTAATACAAAAGATGTGAAGTCTCCATCTTTTAGTGGCTGAATAATATTCCATGGTGTATATATATACACCACAGCTTGTTAATCCCTTTCTGGGTTGGTGAGCATTTGGGCTGTTCCCACATTTTGATGATTATAAATGGAGCTGGGATAAACAGTCAAGTGTAAATGTCCTTATGATAAAAGGATTTTCTTTTTTTAAATTTTGGGTAGATGCCTAGTAATGAGATTGCAGGATCAAATGGGATGTCTAATTTGAGTTCTTTTAGGATTCTCCATTCTTCCTTGTAAAAAGGTTTTATTAGTTTGTAGCCCCACCAGCAGTTAAAAGTGTTCCCTTCTCTCCATTTCCATGTCAGAATCTACAGATTTGAGACTTCGAGATGTGGGCCATTCTCAATGGGGTAAAGTAATATCTCAGGGTAGTTTTGATTTGCATTTCTCTTGATAATTAGGAATGATAAGCATTTTTTCATATGTTTGTTAGCCATTCGTCTGTCTTCTTAGAGAAGTTTCTATTCATGTCCCTTGCCAGTGATATCCTCTCCAACCACAAGGCAATAAAGATGGGATGCAACTCCAACAAAAACATTCATCACCACACAAAGACTTGGAAATTAATAATCTGATGCTGAGGAATAATTGGGTTTAGGAAGAGATAAGAGAGGAAATCATTAAATTCCTCAAACATAACAATGAAGACAAAAGTCACCAAAAACTGTGGGATACAGCAAAAACAGTCTTAAGAGGGAAATGTATCACGTAAGATGCCTACATTTGAAAACCAGAAAGAGAGTGCATCAACAAACTCATAAACCATTTTATGGAATTGGAAAAAGAAGAACAATCTAATCCCAACCCAGCAGAAGAAAAGAAATAACCAAAATTAAATCAGAGATGAATGAAATTGAAAACAAAAGAATTGTTGAGAAAATTACCTAAATAAAAAATCGGTTTTAAAAAAATAAATAAAATTGATAAACCTAAAAACATAAAAGTAAAATCTCTAATAACCTCAATCAGAAATGATAAAGGGGAAATAATAATACAAGCCATGGAGATAAAAATATAATTTAATGGAGTTAAAATATCATTGTTCAAAGCCAGTTTATAATAAGTACATTTTAAAATTAGAGAATAAAATATTTCAGAGGCAATATTTTAACATTAATTTAAAAAACTCTAAGCACTTGTGAGATTAAAGGATTGTGCAGACCATAACTTAAAAGATTAAATCTATAGACAAGTACATTAACTCTAATTAGTAAAATTAGGAAATAATGTGTGATGAATAGTCTTTCTTATTTTATTCTATGAATTACCAAAGAGCTCTATCTCCTGTTTTATAAACCTGCATGAAGTTTATTTCAAAGTGTAGATATGTGTTAATTTATTAAACAAGACAAAATAGGATAACATGTCTTTTTAAGACATTGGACACTTCACATTTTATAAAAATTGGGAATTAAAAAAGGAAATCAGCAATGAAATACTCTTACTTTCAATACTAGGAAAATGCAAATATTATTCTCCAACTATTGTGTTGCCCATCTGCTCCCAAACAACGTAAGTGCTTGCTAGATCTAACAATTGAGTTCAAGAACTCATCCTAGGGCTGGTGCCTGTGGCTCAAGGAGTAGGGCGCTGGCCCCATATGCCAGAGGTGGCGGGTTCAAACCTGGCCCCAGCCAAAAATAAAAAAAAATAAAAAAAGAACTCATCCTACAAAAAGTGCCACGTACCTCACTGCTCAGTGCCACCATGGTCACCTTTAAAGTCCTGCCCTCGGGAAGCTATGCACTGACTCCGGGACTTAGTTCACCCTTTGAAGAGCTCTTGGAACTCTTTTTCTGGAGTGACCATCAGAGCTGTAGCCGTCATATGGTACACAAAGACACACAGAAACAGTGATGAAAGGCACTCAGCAAGACGCGGCCAGAGGTCGGCATGAGCACAGCTGGGAGACCTTGACATTCCAAAGGTTACATCCATAGTTGTTTTGACAAGGCTGACAATATAGGAGCAAGTTTGTGGCAGGTTCACAAACTTAATTGTCAGAACTGGAACTTAATTGTCAGACCTTATATTTTAATCTCTTTGCCTATTATTTCAAAAGTGATGCTTTCCATTATGTTAGAAATGATCTGGAACTATTAATAAAACATAATTCTACATGAGTATTTTAGCATTCACTTTTTCAAATAAGTAAATCTACAAAAGTTTTTCTAAATATATTTTTGTCCAAGTTGTATTTACATCAAAGAAAATTCTCCTTTCAAAGACCATTGCTTCTTTAAATGGTCTTGTTTATTTGGGAGGTGGGGGAGGTGAAGGTGAGTATTTCGTTCTGCTCAGCTGTCAAACTCAACCTTGAGAGGCCTGGAATCAATAACAGAGAAATTAATTTCATATAGAACAACACCTGGTGCTATATTTCTAAAATTTAATAAAGTCTTCTACCTAAAATATTATTTAATTTTTTAGAAAATTCAGACTGAGTGTGCTCAGTGCTGAATATGTTTATTTCTAACTTCACTTTATAGGACATAATAAAACATTGGCCAATCCTTCCTATAAGAGGGATGTGGGGGGGGGAAGTGTACCCTCAGAGCTGAGGACATAGGTAGCATGAACCAAGACCACGCAGCCTGTGCGTCACACTGATGATATGACATGAAGATCTAGTGTGGTCATAACTATGTTTGTTTTTGAGTATTTAAACTATGGATTGATTTTTCCTCCACCTTCTTTGGAAGATGCTTCATGTCTTTAATTAGCACCTCGTGTGTGTCTCTGTGTGTGAACATGCGCCTGTGCGTACACGTGTGACCATGACAATCACACAAAACATGCCGTACAGGTTGTACATTTGGTTGTTTTTTTAATTCTATTCATTCTGCATAGCTGTTTTTCCTTTTTCTGCTTGGTGGCATGGTATTGGTGAAAATACTCCAGAAGATGTTATAGAATGTGATATAGACTTTTTTTTTAATAATTTTATTGAATCATAATTATGTACATTGGTGCAATCACAGGGCACGATTCATATACATTCAGAAATATTTTGATCATACTGTTACAGATATCCTTCATGGCATTTCCTTGATCACTATATA
>CAUYON010003634.1:0-21704 GCA_963573935.1 Arctocebus calabarensis
ACTATAGTTTTTAAAAAAAAACTATGAACAAATTCCTATGCACACTCCACATATCTTATTTTGAAGTAAAAAAAAAAAAAAAACAGTAACAAATATGGTATTTAAAATGAAGAACAAATAAAGTTAAATCAACAAACTTACCAGTATCTCGATGGGAACTATAGGCTGCTTTTGGCTAATGAGATGGTCAATGTCTGGTTCCATATTTGTCACTGCTAGTCGTAACAAGTGATACAAGTGTGCATCAATTAGTCTAGATTTGGTTGGAGATTTCAGATGTTTCATTCTGGAAAAAGTCTGTTCACAGACATAAGTGCTACCAAAGATGGTTGCCATTTTGAGTGGATGGTTCCTGAGATTAGGATATGTCTCAGAGGGGAGAGATGCATAGAAATTAGGAAGGCTGCTTGATTTGAATGTGTCTTTCAGAGAGACACAATTCTGCAGTTCAGCCAGTTCCATTTGGTAAATTATATCCACATTTTCTCTTTCTTTTTTTTTCTTTATTTCAAGATACTTTATTCTTAAAATAGGTCATAACACTAAGCTTTTCACCCATTCTGCCACTGTACAAGCTACAAATGCTTGCTGAGCAGCAGAGGGGTGCTCTTTCATAGCATAGCATTCTGAAAAGTGAATAAAATCCATATAAAACAAATATTCAAATAGTTTCCATAGGAACACAGGTAAGTGTGACCCCCATCTCCTAATCTTACATATTGCTGCATCTGTGCCAACCCTACTCTTACAAAGACATTTCAAAACTAGCAATAATTAAGTTAAATGGTCCCCCCAAATCCCTTAATTCAGTTAACAGCTACAGAATGATATCTGCACATTAATACTAGCTAAAGCACAAGTTGCTGGGTGATGTTTCATTCCACTTTCCCAAGCACAAGACACAGGCAGAGTGCCAACATCTTGCTCTTCTACTTCAGGTAGGTAGTTGGGGTTCTGGATTTGCTGCACAAGTTGCCACATTGGTCCTGACATCACATAGTACATTGTCGGCCTCTGGAATCCATTGAAAGTAGAAACAGCAGCTCCAGTGTAAGCACCCATATTTTCAAAGACACCCACATGCATTTCTGGCAGGTCACAGCGCTCAACTATCCAGTTAAGGCCATCGCATGTTGGTCCCCATATGCTGGATGAATAATACTTCTCATCCGGTTTAGGTGTCTTTTGCAGAAGAGGCTTTACATGAGCATGATCATAAAGGATGCAATTAAATGATCCATATATTCCATCACTGATGTAACGCATAAAGGTTTGTTCACTGGACTCATCTTCATCATCAGAACCTATCTGTTCCTTTAGTAGAATTTTTTTGGCAATGATATTAACTGTAAATGTGAAAGCTGATGCAACATAATATCTGCCTGCTAAGCTATGATTCTCACTCCAGAGTCTGATGGAAAGTACTTGTCCAATGCTGGGTTGATTACACCACTGATCTCTTCAAACGTAAGCTTCACATCCTCAGATTCAGGAAAGCCACCACCAATACCAAGGAGGTGGGTGGGGCAGGAAACTGTAGCAGTATTCCTGGTTGTTGTTGGTCCTGTCGGAGAAGATGGCTCTGGAGACAGTGCCCAAGGACTTGCGGCATCTGCGGGCTTGTTTGTGGTGTTTGCTGGTCAAGACCATAGACAAGTTTGAATATGACGGTTGTGACAATTGTAATGCATACTTACAGATGAAGGTGGTATAACCGAGAGATGGTATATGATTGCACCAGCTCTTCCTTTGATGGAATCATTGCAATGATGAGTCCAGAGGACAGCTGGGTTTCCAAGTGGCAGCGAGTCAGTAACTTTAAGCCAGGTGTATGCGGTGTCAGTCACTGGTCGCCTGCCCCAAGGAATCGTGTGGGAGCTGAAAAGTCGAGGAGTGGCCTACAAATCTAGAGGCACAGCTATAAAGACCTAGCAAGATGCAGGGCTGCCAGCATCTTTGCTCTCTACTTCCTGCCTCTGCTTGTTTTTGCTATGGAACTAAATGGGCAGAACTTGAAATACTCCCCACCCTCCAACTCTGAGACTTAGCAGTCTATTAAGAGAGCAGCACATCATGTCAAAAAAATAAAAAATAAAAAGACCAAGCAGGTACATGCTGAAACCAACCTCAGCTCCCATGTCAAAGACACAGCGGGCATCAGAGTTTGCCTGCACAAAGGTCTCAGGATCAGTACAGCCACTTCCTACGTGGAAACTGTCACCAATATTTAGCTCTTTTGCCCATTCCAAAAGAGCTGGTTTTGAGTGTGGCACCAAATTTAACACTGAGTCAACAGACTGCTTTGGAACCATCAGTGGCAATCCTCAAAACCAACTTGGCCTTTGATTGTGCTCTGGCAACTTTCATCAACTCGACTTCACTGTCAAAAGTCATCATCTGGACCCCATTATTGGCAGCGTACTTAATTTGAGACACTTGTTTACAAGGATTTGCATAGATAATCCTCTCTGGAGGCACCCTGAGACTTTGTACCAAATGTATTTCAGTCTTGCTAACATAGTCAAATCCTGTCCCAAAGGCAGCGATTGTCTTCACAATGGCTCTACTGCCATTACATTTGACTGCATAAAAGGGAGTGACGCAAGGAAGAGCTTTTAGCCATCTTCGGTGTTTCTTCAGAACATCTCTGAGGTCTGCTACATAGAAGGCATCCTTATCATCAGAAGAGGAAACTTCATTGATTCTTTAGTCTAGAATGTCCTTGGCAGTAAAACCTTCATCAAGCAAGTGGCAGTCAAACTCTTCATTACTAATGTCGTTCATGGTTTCTTGATGTTTCTTTGAAAAATTAAGAGATGGAATTTAAAGAAATACTTCCAGCTTCTCACAAAGGCAATTCTCCAGGAATTCTGAATCCCACTGCATGTGTTACCCGGCGGGCCGGATGTGGCCATCCAAGCCTCCCCCCCCAACCCCCCCACTTCCCTCCCCCCCCCCCCCCCCGTAGTTTGAGGATCCCTGCTGTGAGCTGTGATGCCGTTCTACCCAGGGTGACAGTTTGAGACTCTGTCTCAAAAAAAAAGGAACCATGTATATGCTGTTCATAGCTAGCTCTGTATAACACTACTTTTTTCTTATTCAAAAAACAAACCTCAATTTAGTTGAATGAAAGTGATATTATGGGGTAACTTTGAATTAATTCTGAGTCATTAAAAATAATTTACAAAATTGTATATTATAAATTATTTGACATGCTTAAAATGTGATTATTGTATACCACTGTGTTGGGTTACTGCTTAAGAGCAGTGTTTTCTTGCTTCTACTATAATGTAGTCACTATGATGAAGAATCCTACATGACAGATTATTTCTCTTGGTAGGGAAATGATGTTTTATTATAATATAATAACTGTAAACAGTTTCAAGGATGTCTTCCTCCATACAGAGTGTAGATGACCTCTACGCAGAGAGAACTGGAGGTGAAGAGGAGAGAGAAGCCACAGTAGAGTTACAGTTCTTTCTTCATGCCACGGGACACATTTCCCTTTACCTCTGGGTCTCTCAAGCATCTTCTCTAAAAATCAGTTAAAAAATACTCAAACCCCCCTAACTGTTCCAAACCAAGAACATAGAATTTATGTGGAGAGACCAAGAAGCCAAGATAAGCAGAGGAGAGATCTTGACTTTAAATGATGGGTTAAAATGTCTTTATGGAGAAAATAATAGAAATAATTTATCTAAGGACATGATTCCATTCCACCCTTGGAATATCACTTCCCATCACTAAAGCTACTCAACTTGATTTCATGTAACAGGGATTTCTTAAAATTAAAGAATTTTATTTATTTTTTATTTTTTTCCCAAAATTAAAGAATTTTAAAGCAAGGAAGGACTTTAAAGATCATCTGTGTATATCTCCCTTATTTTTACATTTCTAGCAGGCTATCTTTGTAACACTGTAAATGTCTTGTTTATCTTTGAATCCTTAGTATATAAGTAGAACCTAGAAGGTATTTTATATTTGTTAAATTAGCTTAAATAACTTAATCTTTGTTAATGAGTCAAAATATTAATAAAGTCTAATAGTTCTTAATCTTAGCAATTAAATGTTACCATTGATTGTTTTTTATTTCATGCTTTTTTTAACCAGATTTGCATCTGCTGGTGATGATGGAATTGTAGTTATGTGGAATGCCCAGGTGTGTATTGATTATATATAGATTATATATAAAGATATGACTGTGAGGTGCAGTATTCATAAATACTCTCTAGGGATATATTGCATATCAAAATAATTATTTGAAACTAATACGTAAAAAGGGCTACTTAGGTTAAATCCATATATTAATAAAATAAGGGTCGATATTTCATAATAAAGAGGAAAGTTTTTTAATTATGAATTTTTCCTGGGAAACAAATGCCAAATTATGAAAATAAAAATTTTAATTTTATTGAACAAAATTTAGGTTCTCAGTAATTATGCACTGACTTCCAAAATGAATCATGTTGATTTTTGTGAAAGGCAGTTTTTCTGTCAACATTATACGATGGCATAATATAACATTTGTTTTATGTTTGACTTAATTTTAATAGTAATGTAATAAAAACCCTATTTAAAAATATTTCAAAGAAAGAAAAAAAAAAAGATAAAAATAAATAGGCCTCAACAGGTTTCTTTAGGCCTTTCTTCCCGATCCTTTGTTACTCAGAGTATTCTCTTCTGAAGTATTTCTTTTCCTCTCACCCTTATTTTTGATTGTTATCTGGTCTAACTCTGTCAGGTCCTCAGTTTTTAGTGGCTTTACCTATTATTAAAGCAGTTTTTAAGCACTGCTTTTGCTACATTCATGAAATCATGCAATCTTGGAGAGGTACACAATTTATATTTTACATTGTATTTTCATGTATTTACTACTTGGGAAAGTAGCGAGAGACTGATGGACAAAGATGTTGGATGAGTGGGGATAGATGTTGGCATTAAACTTATAAGTGGTTGATAAATTAGTGGTGACACATACTGTTACGCTGACTTTTATTTCCTTTCATAGTCTTATGACTATAGAGACTTCTTAGATAATGAGTCATTATTTTTTCCCTATAGTTGAAATTACAGATTTTTTTTGTTTAATGCCCACAATTATATTGTTAAAACCACGGGAAAGAATATTTCTTTAAGTTTTCTATAAAAATATGCTAAAAATTAGCATTTTCTATTAGAAAATAAAATTATGTGACTTCTTTTAGAATTTCTTTAGATTATATTTGGTTGCTTAAGTTAAATTATGAATTTTAAATGAGCAATTTTAAATGGCATGTATATGCATTTTCTACATGGTGATTGTATTGTCATTTATGATTAAGTTGTGAAAAATGAGTCCATTAACATTTTTATTGATGTTTCAGACAGGAGAAAAACTTTTGGAACTCAATGGACATACTCAAAAGATAACAGCTATTATTACATTTATTTCTTTGGAATCTTGTGAAGAAAAAAATCAACTCATCTTGACAGCCTCTGCAGATAAAACAGTTGTTATATCCTTAAATCTGGAAGAAAGTGAAATAGCTACAGTGACCCAAGGAGCCACTGTATTCCTTATTAGTCTTTAGCCTCTAAAGGCTTACCTGTGCATTCCTATTTCAGTAAAAATGATTTTGCTCTAGTCTTTATAAGATACTTTTTAAAGGTATTAGGCATCTGAAAAATATCAGGCTGGAAATGACAGGTTAAGGCTTGTTATTGGTGGAAACCCCCTGACTAAAGCTATTCTTTCCAGAGTTGTTGTTATATTGAATTGTATAAAATGTAAGAAATAAGAGAATATGGGCTTTGAAATATTTATCCTGTTATCTCTTTTTGCTTTTCAATTTAGCAAAACAAAAGATGAGTTGGCCTGGAGAATAATTTACTTTTTTTCTCCTCACAGTACAGTAAAAGAAAACCAATGTCCCCAAACATGAGACCCTTTTGAGTATCAGAGTCTGGGAGAAAAGAGAATTTTATTTATTTTATTATTATTATTATTTTTTAGTTTTTGGCCAGGGTTGGGTTTGAACCCACCACCTCTGGCATATGGGGCCGGCGCCCTACTCCTTTGAGCCACAGGCGTCACCCAGAAAAGAGAATTATTATCTGCCTAGTGTTTCAAATTAATATTCTGTATTTAAAAACAATTTTATAAAAGTAAAATTATTTTTCATTTCCCCATTCTTTTAGGTAAAAAGTTACGATAGAATAGTAGTAGTAAAGTTTTTCCAAGGGCTTTTGTGTGCTTCCAGGCATTGTTCTAAGTGTTTTACATATATCAACCCATTTCATCATTAAAATAACCCTTTGAGATAAGTATTTTTAGTTATTGTCATTTATAGACGAAAAAATGCACAGAGAGGCTACATAACATCCTACAACCACAGTTAGGGAAGGGGAGAGCCGACAGATAGTCTGTGAAGTCAGAGCTATGATATGGCCTTCAGAAAGTATTTTCTGTAAACAAATTCAATCCTTTAATATCTATATGAGGAACTGAATTTTGTGAAGGCCAGAGCTTAGTGCTGTGGATAACTGTAGTCTTTCACTATTAATATTTTTTGAAAAAGGTGTCATCAGATTAGCTTTAGAAAGTCTATGCTTAATCTGGAAGTTTTAAACATTAGTGATGTTAAGTTTTAGAATAAGCCCCAGAGGGCTTACTTTATAACACACTTTGAGTTCATCGGCTGAAGTGGTTTCTGAACAGATTACCTATAGGTGAAAAAAATGCCAAAAAAAGATTTCAGTGGGGATCAACTGTTTAAATATATACACATTTTATGTGTTTGTGTGTGGTTACAATGTAAAGTATAGCATAGCATTCACTCAGATGTTTAGGGCACAGTAGCTTTATCACTACTGCTCTCATATAGAGGCAAATGTTAATTTATTGAAAAAAGTTTTTGTTTGTTTTTTCTTTTTCAGTATCAGTAGAATTTCTGCAGAAAAAAAAATTTTAAATACTTTCTCTTTACTAGAGCATTCCTAAGACACTATAATAATTTTTGAGGTAATTCTTAAAATTACCATTATAGTACAGAGGGTAGTAGCAGGGAAAGTATCAGTATAAATTGTACCTGTAAATGATAGTGTAGAATCTTTTCCTTTGCTGAATAAATTTTCTTATTTAGAAAAAAGGCTGCTTACTTGGCAGTTTCTTTTACCCAGGATAAAGTCTAAATTTATTCTGCTTGGGCCTTCAGTACATACAGAGCATCCCTAATCCAAAAGTTGGAAATGCAAAATTCTCCCAAATCCAAAATTTTTGAATGTCAGCATGACACCACAAATGGAAAATTCTACACTTGACCCGTTATGACAAGTTGTCATCAAAACTGTTTCATGTGCAGAATCACTAAACATATCGTATAAAATTACCTTCAGGCTATGTATATAGGAAACAAATGAGTTCTATGTGTAGACTTAGGTCTCATTCCCAAGATATCTCATTATGTATATGTGATTATTCCAAAACATCTCAACAGGTCCAAAATCCGAAACACTTCTGGTCCCAGGCATTTTGGAGAAAGGATACTGAATTTGTATACTTCATAATTAAATGCTGAAGGTAGATTTTTAAGTTTTTGTCAAGTGGTAGCCTTAAGAGCTCAAGTTACTGAATGGTGAGCATTTAGCTATCAGATAGTAAAATAAGTAAAAGGATGTGGGCTGATACTAGAAGTGTTGTAAATTTAAGACCAGAAAACATTGTCTACTTACAGGGGGCATTTTTTATCCGTTAGCAATTGTTAAATGTGAGATATAAATAAAATAATTAATTCTCTTAACATATCAGGCTTCATTTAAAAAACGAAATAATGGTCCTGACCTATGATGGTTTGACTCAAAATTTTTAAATTTACAATAGTGTAAAAGGATTGTGCATTAAAAAGAATTTTTTTTTATTTTTGAGACAAAGTCTCACTTTGTCACTCTT
Source organism: Arctocebus calabarensis (assembly GCA_963573935.1). NCBI lineage: Eukaryota > Metazoa > Chordata > Mammalia > Primates > Lorisidae > Arctocebus > Arctocebus calabarensis. The sequence goes on from CAUYON010003634.1 coordinate 7,928, forward strand.
TGCAGAGATGCCACAGCATCATAGCTCACAGCAACCTCAAACTCTTGGGCTCAAGAGATTCTCTTGCCTCAACTTTTCAAGTAGCTTGGACTACAGGCGCCTGCTGCCCGGCCTTTTTTTTTTTTAAGAGACAAGGTCTCACTCTGGCTCAGGCTGGTCTCGAACCAGTGTGTTCAGGCAATCTACCTGCCTGTGCCTCCCAGAGTTAGGGGATTACAAGCGTGAGCCACCAGCAAGCCAAGATAATGAATTTAGAATTGTGATCTTTTCCTGGCCAGTGATATGTAGGAGATGCTCTCTCCCAATACCCAGCAGGAGCAGCAGTGAACTGCAGCTCCCAGTCAGCCAAGTGTTCCTGAAGGCAAACCCTTGATACTCCGTAGTGCACTGTGCCACCAGGCAGTTCTGCCAAACTGTAGGCTAATGTGAGGATTCTAAGCACATTTAAGGTAGGCTAGGCTGAAAGCTATGATGTTTGATAGGTTAGGTGTATTAAGTGCATTTTCAACTTACAACATTTTCTCCTTAACAGTGGGTTTATCAAGACATAACTGTATTGTAAGCTGAGGTGCATTTCTATTATTAAAAAATAACAGAAGGCATTGGATGTGATAGAGGTTAATCAGTTTGTGAAATTAGTTTTAATTTTTAATATATATACCTGCATGTTTTCAGACATGATGTAAAACATGTTTCTTATCATAAGAAATGGTATACTACATTTGAAAATCATTATGCTCTGTAAGTCCAAACATTGGACTTTTTATAATAGACCCTCTAATTACGTTAAATTGGGGTATATATAGGTAATAGTAATACATTGTTAGTGTCTTCTGTGTATTGGAATAACAGAGGTAAATGAGGCTGTGTACATTTCAGGGAGTTTTCAGTAATGGATGTGATAGTTTTTAGTATAAATATTTCATATTTATCAGATTATGGTAGGCTATTCTGGAGAATAAACTTTATAAACAGATGGCAATATTAAATGCCTGTTAAGAGTTAGTACTTCAGGGTGGCACCTGTGGCTCAGTGAGTAGGGCACCAGCCCCATATACCGGCCCCAGCCAAACTGCAACCAAAAAAAAAAACAAAAGTACTTTAGATCACTCATTCTGTTGCATTTCTCAAATAATTTATTTGATAGGAAAGTTTATGTCAGACTTATTTTAGATCATAAGCCTGCTCTACTTACTTTAGGCATAAGCCTAACTATATGAAATAATTTTTGTGGTAGTTTAAACACTATTTTATGTTTTATTTAAAGATTTTCTAACTAAATGTTTAATATTTATGATTTAATTCTTAATTAGAAAAGTTATAATTAAGATTTAGGAATTATTTCTTAACATAAATTTAGGTATGGGACAGTAACACTGGTAGACAAGTTCGGAGAATATCATGCTTCCACTCTACTGTAAAGGTAAAATCTTAAGCAAATACGAGTTTTTGTGGTAATCTGTTTTTGTCTCAAAAAAATGGTTTAATAAGTTAAATGAAATTACTTTTGTAGGTTTAAGAAATTATTTCTTTGAAACACACCTACAGTCATTTGGTTCTTCTAAGACGAGATTTTTGCATATATATTAGGTGTAAGAATGTTTGAATTTGAAATTAGAACAGGGGATAATCCCTAAGGCAAGATAAGGAAAATGTATATTTTTAACAAATAAGTCTAGGAAGAGATATTACTTGCAGATTGACTATAACGGTAGCTGGTCATTTTCTTCATACTTTGAACTAAAAATATAGAATTATTCCTTGACCTCTGCCTTCTCTAAGGTCATAAATACGAGACATGTTGATTAGTTCCAAGATTAAACATCTTCTACACATGGCTAATTGGCTGCTATTCTTAGGTTCATTTATTTAATAAGCAAAAATTTTTTTTTTTTTTTTTGAGACGGCGTCTCTCTCAGTTGCCCAGGCTGAAGTACAGTGGCATAATCATAGCTCTCTGCAGTTTCAAACAACTGGGCTCAAGTGAGCCTCCTCCCTCAGCCTCTAGTAGCTAGGACTACAGGCATGTACCACCACGCTTGGCTCAATTTTAGTATTTTTAGAGAAAACAGGGTCTCTTGTGTTGCCTAGGGTACTCATGAACTCTTGGTTTCAAGTGATCCTCTTGCCTTAGCCTCTGAAAGTGCTAGGATTTATAGGTGTGAGCCACTGCACCCATTTACAAGCAAATATTAATTGGGGCTTCTTAGTATATGACAGGAACTCTGCTACATATTAGAAAAACAACCATGTATAAGACTTGGTTGCTTATGATTCCCACGTAAGAAATTACCTTAAATGTTCTGAGATAGAAAACCACATTTTGTAATGTTAGCGAGTTTGCGAAAAGATACTAGTGAGATGGAATGTTCTCTCATTTGCTTTAAGGGTAACAGATTTCCCTACTGGAATTAAAACTTCTTTTTTCTTTTTTCCTTTTTAGTATGAAAAGAATCATGTGTGCCAGTAATCTAGGTAGTTCACTTTTTTCCCTAAAAGGCAACATCTCTGGTAGCCACCTTGTGGCACTATGCTGTTCTAAATATCTAAAGTTTCTAGGGAAGAAAGTATCACATACTGTTAAATTAGATATTAAGCATATCTAGATTTTAAGAAGTCTTTAATATATTGACATGATCAAAATCTGTATTTCCTTTGAAAATATTCTTGCTATCTGAAAAACTGACTAAAGTAATTAGGTTTCAAATGCAAATGTAGTATACAAGTTGAACAGAGGGAGAGAAAAAATTTAATATAGTAAGTCACCACAAAAGTTTTAAAACAGACTGTGTTATGGTCCATTATTTTACATCCAAGAAACACAGTCAGCAGCATCCTCTCTGACTGACCTGTGCAAATTTCAGCTTGCTCAGTTTATTGGTATTGCTGGGAGGGTTTCATTTGTTTCCATCTGCATGGATTCCGTGTTTCTTGATTTTTGTGTATCTCAAAACTTTCATAATGTCCTGCGTATTTGGGGGAAATTCCTTGGGTAATTTCATGACTTGGTTATAGGAACCAGTCAATAAAAAAGTATCATTCCAATATGATGAACACTTCATCAAATTCACCAATATGGTGGAAATTAACTTTTTAAAGGAGTTTTACTATAATGTTAATCAGCTAGGTAACTGTATTTGTTTATTCTAGCTATAACCCTATTTCCCATGAAAAATTGTTAAAGTGAGCATTGCACTCACTTCAGTTAAGTGTTTCAGTTTTTCTTGAATAGATAATTTATCAAAGGAATTAAGATCCCCAATATGAGAAAAATAGTATTATTTATTTTTTAAACTAGTCAAGTTTTTTGGTAAGGTTGATGTTAGCAAGGAAATAGTGAAACTGGCATCTTTATTGCTTGTTCAGGTTATAAATTGATGTGATCTTCCTGGAAGGTAGTTTGGAATTATGAATGAATCTTAAAAAAAATGATTATAGCCATTAATCCAGGGGTTCTTGTAAAAAAAACTCTTTAAAAAAATAATCAGAAACCTGGGTAGGGATTTGTGAATAGAAATGTATACTACAAATATATTTTTATAAAGTGGGTGATTGAAAATGTCCTAAATGTTTATTTTAGAGGAAAATAGTTAAATTATAGTAGATGTATAACCTAAAATGGTATTTCAGAAGATTATAAAAACCAAGTGGAAAATGCTAGTGATAAACTGTTAAGTAACTAAAGCAGTATATCATCCTCCACAAAATGTTAGCAAACTAAATTCAGCAACACAAAAAAAAATTACCAAGTTAAGATTTATCCCAGAATAAATCTTAGCTGAGCTCAGTTTATCATCTGAAAATCAACCAATGCAATGCACCATGGAAAGAATAAAGAACTAACCCACGTGGTCATCTTAATAGATGCAGAAAAAGCATTTGACAGACTCTAACACCTTCTTATGATAAAAACAAGGAATAGATGAGAACCTCCTCATCCTGAAAAAGGGCCTTTATGAAAACCCCACAGCTAACATCATATTAGTGGTAAAAGATTGGCTGAATACTTTCTCTGTAAGACCAGGAACAAGATAAGGATGTCTACTCTCACCATGTGAGTTCAGCATTGTACTGGAGGTTTTAGCCAGGGTAACTGGGCAGTAAAAAAGAAATAAATGAGATCCATATTGGAAAGGGAGAAATAAAACTACGTCTGTTCACAAATGACATGATCTTATATATAGAAAATTCTAAATCCAAAACAAAATTATTAGGACTAATAAATTGGTAAGGTTTCAAGATACAATTTAAATAGCAATGGACATTCCAAAAATGAAACTAAGAAATCATTCCATTTACTGTAGCATCCAAAGAATAAAACACTTAGAAATAAGTTTAAAGAAGTAGGAGATTTGTACATCAAAAACTATAAAATATTTTTCAGAGAAAGATCTAAACAAATGAAAAAACATTCCATGTTTGTGGATTAAATTTGATATTATTAAGATTGCAAGATTACCCAGATTGATATTTAGATAGAACACAGTCTCTATCAAAATTACAGTTGGCTTTTTTTTTTTTTTTGCAGGAATTTATAAGCTAATCCTAAAATGTATACAATGCAAGAGACCTAGAATACCCAAAACAATCTTGAAAAAGTAGTAGAACAAAGTTGCAGGCTCTACACTAGCTAATTTCAAAACTTAACTGTGAAGCCGCAGTAGTCTGGACATAATGATAGACATACAGATCAATGCATTAGAGTTGAGGGTCCAGAAATAAAACTTCACATATATGTCCAATTGATTTTTGACAAGGGTGCCAAGACCCTTAATGGGAGAAAGAATAGTCTCTTCAAAAATTGTTGCTGGCTTAACTAGATACCCATGTGCAAAATAATGAAATTGTATCTCCACCTCTTGTCATTTGCAAAAATTACCTCAAATTGGGCCTAAGGGCTAGGCGCAGTGGCTCATGCTTGTAATTCTGGCACTCTGGGAGGCCGAGGTGGGTGGATTGCCTGAGCTCACAGCTTCGAGACCAGTCTGAGCAAGAGTGAGACCCCGTCTCTAAAAATAGCCACGCACTATGGTGGGCACCTGTAGTCCCAGCTACTTGGGAGGCTGAGGAAAGAGAATCGCTTGTGCTCAGGAGTTCGAGGTTTCTGTGAGCTATGACGCTACAGCACTCTCTCAAGGGTGAAAAGGTGCAACTCTGTCTCAAAAACAAACAAAAAAAACTCGGACCTAAGATTCAAATGTAAGAGCTGAAACCATAAAACTCTTAGAAGAAATGTAGGAGTAAATCTTTGTGACTATGGGTTAAGTATCTTAAAATAGCTAAAGCATTGTGACAACAGAAAACAACAGAAAAAGATGAGAAATTAAGCCTTTTAAAAATGAAAAGTTTTTCTTCTTCAAAGGACATCATTAAGAAAGTAGAAGGAGAACCCACAGAATGGGAGAAAATATTTGCAAATCACAGACCTGATAAGAGACTTATGTCCAAAATAAAGAACTCTTAGTAAAAAGGCTAATAACCCAACTGAAAACTAAGCTCGTATTTTAGTTTTAATTAAAAACTTTAAGCATTGTGTATTATTCATTACTGAGTAACAAATTACCTCGAAATTTAGTGTCTTAAAACAAGTATCTCCCAGTGTTCGTAGTGAGGGCCAGTGTTTGCTGAGTGGTGCTGGCTCAGGGCCTCTGTTGAGGTTGCTGCCATTGGAAGGCTTCACTGGGGGTGGAGATTGCTTCCTAGGAGACTCATGGGCTTTGTAGTTCAGAGGCCTCAGCTCCTTGCTACATAGACTTTTGTCCATAGACTGCTTGAGTGTCTTTACCGTGATTTAAGGGAGAACAAGGAGGAAGCCACAGTGTCTTTTACTACTTAGTCTTACAAATCACACACTATCCTTTTCGCCACATGATAGAAGATAGTCACAGAGCCCACATTTAAAGGCAGGAGAAACAAGCTCCATCTGTTGAAATGAGGTGTTTTAAAAAATTGGTGGACATATTAACACATTGCCACACTAGGAAAATAAAATTTTTCCCCTTGGGTTTGTGGTGTTTTATTACAAAAATAGAATAACAACTTCAAAAACAAAGCAATCCTTTCTTTCTTTCTTTTTTTTTTTTTTAATTGAATCATAGCTGTGCACATTAGTTCAATCATGGGGTACAGTGTGCGGGCTTCACAAAGCAATCCTTTCTAATTTAATGAAAAATTTTTTATTTTCTCTGTTTGAGTTACATGATGCTGGAATAAATTTTACACTATGCCACGTGAGTTGTCTATGACTCATGGGATACTTGTGGAATTTGTGAATTGAGTCTTTTGTCATACCATAAGTATTTAGTTGTATCTGGAGTGGACTTTGTGTGGTCCTAGATGATGACTCTGAATGACACCCCTTAAGTATGTGCGGCAATGTCACATCACTGCGTACTATCATATTGGTTTCACTCAGAAGAGCTGCTGGGCAAATATTTAAGGGGAAATGCATAATCGGAAGTTGTCTATTGGGCAGGCTGACTGGAGCAGATTTAGAGAAGGTAGGGGAGATGTGCTGATTAACAGCTCAACATGAGCAGAGGTTTCACAACGCACAGGCGTGCTATAGACCTTACCATCTACCCACCAATTCTATTCGCTTCAGGAGATCCCAGGCTCAAACCTAGTGTGAGTTAAGTACAACTCACAGGACAATGTTTTAAATCCACTGAATAGTGAATGCTTGACTTTCTAAACTGATAAATATTTCAAATCAATTTTGCAGTGTTTAACTGTTCTTCAGAGACTAGATATTTGGCTCTCTGGTGGGAATGACCTGTGTGTATGGAACCGGCAATTAGATCTCCTGTGTAAGACCAGTCATCTGTCTGACACAGGTAAAAAACAAATCAAGGTAATTGAGAATTGTGATTGACAGACTCTAAGAGACACAGGGAATATTTAGAGACACTTTTCATGAATCTAAAGGTCAACATAGGGGATTTTTGTTTTGTTTTAGTTCCAGACAGAATGAGTAGCCATAGTCAATTCAGACCAAGGGTTTTATAAAATACATTTCCATCCTAGATTGGGAGGAGAAAGCCCCACTCCTTTTGGCTTTTCTTTCCCTTTTACCAGAATTTCTCAAAAGTAGTCAAGAAAAACCTTTTGATATGTGTTCTTGGGCCATGTTCCTAACCTTAGTTTGATGAGAAGCAGACCCTTATGATTTTACAGTGGCATTTCTCTCTCTCTCTCTCTTTTTTTTTTTTTTGAAAGAATCATTGCCTTTGAACAGATTCCTAAGAATGACCTCTTTTTGTAATTCATTTTACCAAAATGTTTATACATGTGTAAGCTTACTAGCAAAGTTCTATTCTCTCAGAATTCCATTTGCATACACTTTCAGTTTTAACAGAAAAAAAATCAGTTCTGATTTTTATTGATGACAAGGATCTTAAAAAATAAAATTAAAATCTATTTTCAGGATGAACATGTTTAAATAGAAATGAGTACATTTAAATGATTATAACCTTGAAGTCATATAGTATACTCATCTATTTTTGTCTCTAAAAGTAATCAAATGAGCTATGGACATCCTAAAAAGAATGTTATTATTATTTTTTTATGGAGACAGAGTCTCACTTTATCACCGTTGGTAGAGTGCTGTGGTGTCACAGCTCACAGCAACCTCCAACTCCTGGACTTAGGGCGATTCTCTTGCCTCAGCCTACCGAGTAGCTGGGACTACAGGCACCCGCCACAACACCCGGCTATTTTTCTGTTTTGCAGTTCAGCCGAGGCCGGGTTTGAACCTGCCACCTTCAGTATATGGGCCGGTGCCCTACTTGATGAGCCACAGGCACCACCCCTAGAAAGAATATTATTGTGCATAATGTTGATGTTTCAAAGGTAATGGGAGCCCTATGATTTCAATTTACAATTGTTTTTTTACCTCTGTCAGGTAATTGGAGCTAATTTATCTCCACATAGATATTATAAAATATCAGGACAATGTCTTAGGAAAACTGAAATCCACCTATTGCTGGGATTTACACTTTAATCTTTTAGTTCAAGTTTTGATTCCTAATAATCTTGCTTGAGCCTAGACATATTTCACAGTTCACTATTATTAGTCCTATCTCTTTATTTTCATGTTAATTTACCTCTTTTTTTTCACTGGTCTGTGGTTACCTTTGAATTTTTATCCATGAATCATTCATTAGTAGCTATGTTGTAAAATGCTAAAATCAGGACTAAAAAAAATCTTTTGTGCACTCTCTTTTACAAGTTGTCTTCCAGTACCATACATTAAGTAATCATACTTTGCTCTTGTTCATTAAGAGGTAACAGAAGACTTGGAAGGAATTGTTGGAAAGCTTTGAAAAAGCCATAGGTTACTATGGGTGAACGTTTTGTAATTTGGATTTCCCAAACTATCGGATACCAGGTAGTCAGCAATGCTACTAGACCTTTATCTCATGGTTATTTCTTTGCTTATTTCCAAACATAGACATAATGGTAGTCAATAAGGTACAGTGGAAAGAGCACTGGACAGGGAGGCAGCATCCACATGCCAGCAGTATGTTCTGTGATTATAAATATTACATACTTCTGAATTGTTGGGTTTCACTCGTAGTTTTAGTGGACATTTTTTTTTAACAAGCAGCTTTCTGCATTTAGAATTTTTCTCTTGCTACCCATTCTTGATGCTCTCTTATCTCCTTCTCTTGTTCCACTCCTCTTTCTCCACCTTTCCCTCCCTATAATTATTAAGATTACATTAAGGAAAACCCCAGTTTCATATCTCTTTTGAACTAGCCATCTTTTAAATGAATGATGGTGATTTTCTTAAGGGATTTTCATTAAATAAGTTGAATGGCTAAATATATCACTTTACTGTCATAGTAAAAATGTTCAAAGAGCATATTCTACCCTTTTAATAAATCAATAGTGTCTTCCAAAGGTCTCAGAAACCTACTTTTAACAAAATCATTTTCCATATGTAAGCAAGCAAGGATTGGGAAAGTAGCCAGTCTTCTGTGCTTTATTGTTACCTCCTTATGGGAAGTGACTAACACAAAACTGTGAATGTTTTTGTTTTTGATGCAATCGGTGAAAAAAATAACAGGACCTTTGTTTTATATGTTTTTGGAGGAATCACGGCTTTGGTTGAAATACCCAAGAACTGTGTCGTAGCCGCAGTTGGTAAAGAACTGAGTGAGTATGAATTTTTTTTTCTTTTTTAAAAAATGTTGAATTAGACTTGTATACACATGCTGGAAAGGCTAATTAGTTTTTTTGTTTTGAGACAGTCTCACTTGTTTGTTTGTTTTGATAAGTCTCACTTGTCACCCTCTGTAGAGTGTAGTGGTATCACAGCTCATAGCAACCTCAAACTCTTGGGCTCAAACAATTCTCTTGTCTCAGTCTCCTGAGTAGGACTCAGGTGCCCATCACAACTCCTGGCTATTTTTAGAGATGAGGTCTTGCTCTGGCTCAGGCTGGTCTTAAACCTATGAGTTCAGGCAATCCACCCGCCTCGGCCTCCTCAGAGCGCAAGGCTTACAGGCCTGAGCCACATGCCCGGCTGCTAATTAGTTTTTTATTTAAGGAACTTCTTAAATAGTTAAGAAGAAGAACTATTCTAGGAAGCCCTGTCCTACTGTTGGCTTCTTGGAATTGTGGGAGTGATACCAAGATTGAGACATTTTCAAGATGTTAGGGTTTCGTTTTCTTGAGAGGATTTCAGGTTATCACCTGCCTTAGCTTGATTAAACAGTATTTTGCTTGTTATTCCAAAATTTCAGTCTCAAGATCATTTGGTAGTATTCTAAATTCCAGTAGAATTTTCATACAACTTTGATAGGTATCAGAAAGAGTTCCTTTTTGTATCGACTGTTAAGACTTTCTTTTCACAAGCACAATTTGAACATGAATGGCTCTCAGGATTAAATAACCTTGCTAGAGATTGGTCAGTTGGTAAAATGTTGTCAGAGATACAGAAAGAGACAGGGCATGACCTATTTTCCAGAGATGAATGTGAAAAAGAAGAGAGATGTTAGTAAGTTAAGAAGGATGTGATTTCTGAGACCTTTCCACTTTTTGAGTGTTAACACATCCTAAGCTTAGACCATCCATAGCCCTTGGTTAGTGGCTTATTCTAGCACTGAATATGTTGATGATAAGCATGTTTATAAGTTGCATTCCCATTCTGGACTGAGCATTTGAAGGCAGTGACCAGGCCTTATCTGGGATCTAGTGTTCCTAGAACATAGTAGCTATTTAGTAAATATTTGTTGATTTAATCACTTCGGTAGACTTGATTTGGGGTTTTTCTGTATTGGTTAAAGTTGGAATTTATAGGAGTTTAAATATGACTATTTGTCTAACGCAGATAACGCATAGAGCAACACATTAACATCTACTATAGTCAAAAGAACTTATGACATACAAAAATTATAAAGTATATACTCAGAGAATTTGTAATTTAAAGATATAAGCTGAGTTTTTGAGAAAAGTTTTTAAAACACAGCTATTGAAGTCTTCACTGAGTTGAAGCTGAATTTATAGCTTATTTCATAGCAGTGCTTACTGTGCTGGGAACATGAGTAGAGAAAGCCGATGGTGGAAATGACCCAGGGATGTGGGCCACTGGCTAGGGCAGGCAGTGAAGTGGGATAGCTAGACATGTTTGGAAACCCAAGGGAATGGGGGCTTTGGCATTTGGCAGTGTGTTTGGAAAAGCCAGGAAAGAGGGAGAGTTCTAAGGACATACTCACTTTGGGTTATAGTTTGTAGTTTCTAACATCTCAAGCATTTTAAATAAGTAGTTTAAACTAGTATGAATAAGACTGTCTTTGGAGATGGGTTCTTCTGTGTGGTATTTTTACCTTTATGAAGTGTTTGATTTTGGAGCAGAAATAGCATTTTATCTTTCTTTGAACATTTTAATGAAATTACATCTGTCTGTCTTTTAGTAATTTTCAGGTTGGTAGAACCCACAGAAGGATCACTAGAATGGGATGTTCTTGAAGTTAAGCGCCTCCTTGATCACCAGGATAATATTCTCTCATTGGTTAATGTCAATGGTAAGCTCATTGTCTACATTTATATTATGATGACTTTGTTAAAACAACCTGTTTTGAACTTCAGTCTTGTTTTATTCCACAATTCCAGAATCACTGTCATTAAACAATGCTTCAGAATAGTCAGGATTATCATTTTCTTTTACTTTTAAGTTTCAGCCAGACAAAATAAGCAGGTTTCACAGATGTTTAGGTCTAAGATCTAAGCACAAGGAGAACAGAGTAGAGAAAGGAAAGTAGAGGAGGAGGAGAGCATAATTCTATCAGGAACTACTTGGTAGCTGTGGGGCGGCTGCATTTCAGCATTTTTGGCAACTGATTCTGGCTGGTTCCTCGTTTGTAGAGGAGACCAGAGATAGTTATGCCCTTCTGTCTTGCTGACTACACAGTACAGCGTCACAGCAAGTGACTTTAGTCCTTTAGTTTGGCATTATTCTTTGAGAGTCGTCAATCAGTCGTTACAACTGGCTTGAATCCTGCTCATTTTAGTGTTGGGTATTTCTATTTTTTGAGACAGTCTTACTCTGTCACCCTGGGTGGAGTGCCCTGTCACCCTGGGTTCAAGTGAGCCTCTTGCCTCAGCCTCCCGAGTAGCTGGGATTATAGGTGCCTACCACAACGCCTGGCTAATCTTTCTACTTTTAGAAGAGATAGGGTCTCACTCTTTCCCAGGCTGATCTCAAACTCCTGAGCTCAGTCAATAGACCTGCCTCCACCTCCCAGAGTGCTAGGATTACAGATGTGAGCCACCACACACCCAGCCCATTCAGTCACATTTTAAGTAAAAACATCCCTCTTAGCTCCAAATTCTCTCTCCTAAATCTATCTCCTTGTAAAATGCAGCTGCAGAGTTTTCTAGGAACCAACTTGTCTATAGTGATAGAAGAAACATTGGTTGGTAATGTCCCTTTAATTTTCTCTGGGGGCTCTTTTTCTCTGGTCATGGTGTAGACACAGCACAAAAGGCAAGTTCTTGAGAGACCCTCTGAAGCCTCCTTGGTGATGCTGAGCCATCAGTGTCAAGGCCCCGGGGCTGCTGAGAAAAGCACAGCAGTGTTCTGGCCTGTTACACATGCCAAGTTGCCTTGTTTGGCGGTGAAGCCCTGATTCCATCGAAGCAGCATAGTTGCTTAAACGAAGACGGTAGGAGAGTACTTAGCCTTAAGTTCATGGCACTTCTGCCCTGTTATACGCAGAGAAACTATAACAGTTATGAAAGCTTTCTTTAACTATTTATTTGCCAAATTCTTAAGGGAAGAAGAACGGAAAGCTAAAGCAAATTATTAATGACTGTTACAAAAATACCCTAGTCTATTTTCATTGATAATACTCTTGGACCTCAGAATTTCACTACACATAAAAAGTGAGGCAAAAGAGAATCTAGGAACCATACGTGGCCAGGGAGTTTTATAAAATTTGACAGCGTGATGTTGTACATGTACATAGGCCTGTCAGACATGGCAACAGACTTTGGCAATCCTGAAATGTTTGTGTTGAACAATTCCCTGCTGGACTTTCACCCCAGCTTCTTTGTCCTCACCCATTAGTGAAAGATGTGACCAGTTACTGGGTTTGTACTGCACCGGGTCAGTGAGTTTTTGCCCCAGGGCAACTGTAGAATGGTACCACAAAACACCCACAGATGTGGCTAATGAGTACCAGATTTGCTAAAGCAGTGTGAGTGCCCAGGGAGAAGGGTTCATAAGATAGACAAGATCATCTTGCTAATCTCTTTTGGTAATAAGCTCTGGGTACTTCTGTTTTTTATTCTTTTTCTTATTTTGAACTGAAAGGTCATCACAAAGTGTTAAGTACTTTGTGGATGAATAGACAGATGCCAGGTGAAATTTTCCTACTGATTGGCTGTTGATACTTACAGATTGAGAATCCATCCACTAATAATACTTCATTGAGATTCTTTGGCATGAAACGTTTTGAGTGACCTGTTTGGGAATTATTTATAAATAATTTATGCAGTGAATAAACTTTGTGCTGACTCAGATGAATGCCAGTATTTTGTTTATAGAGAAAAATTCCAACTGGTAATAACTACTTTGTTTCTCTTGCATGGTGGAATCATGGATACTTGAAGGATTAAGTCAGAGCAGGCAGCTAGGTGGTCTTAGTAGGTTAACTCCATGTTGTGATTACAGATGCACAGTGGGTTTGCAGAGGACTCTTCACTTCTTAACACTCTTGCTCTTTTGTAGTTTGAAATTGGAAAGAGGAAAGAAAGGAATGGAAAAGAAAGTCACAGAAAGATTAGTACTGTCTTGAACTTTCCCACTACTGAAACTAGTGGGAAGTAGTTAAAGTAAACTTATTTCTTTAAAGTAAACCTACTTCTTCACAAAGCAAACTCTATAGAGTCTATTAATAAATGCTTGAAGTTAGACAATAATCTATTACGGCCTTGGAACCAAGACAAAATAATGTTTACATGTAGAATTGATAGTAATTCTTTATCACTAAGAGATTGTTCATCTGGTCGTTAGAGATTTCTGTCCTCCTGGTTTATTTGAAAAATGGAATAATTAAGTCACAATTACTCATCCATGTATTCTTTTTTATATTTTTTATTTTTTTTTGAGACAGAGCCTCAAGCTGTTACCCTGGAGAGAGTGCTGTGGCATCACAGCTCACAGCAACCTCCAATTCCTGGGCTCAAGCGAGTCTCTTGCCTCCGCCTCCCAAGTAGCTGGGACTACAGGTCCCGCCACAACTCCCAGCCATTTTTTGGTTGCAGCTGT
>CAUYON010003639.1:0-27533 GCA_963573935.1 Arctocebus calabarensis
GCAGTCCCAGCTACTGGGGAGGCCCAGGCAGGAGGATGGCTCAAGTCCAAGAATTTGAGGTTGTGAGCTGTAATCACTCACTGCACTCTACCTAGGCAACAGAGTGAGACTCTTGTCTTAAAATAAATAAATAAATGAATGAATGAATAAAAATTGTTCTTTGTGTCTCCAGCACATCTAGCCCTTTAAATATTTATTTATTTATTTATTTATTTATTTATTTATTTATTTTTTTTTTGAGACAGAGCCTCAAGCTGTTACCCTGGATAGAATGCCATGGCATCACAGCTCATAGCAACCTCCAATTCCTAGGCTCAAGCGAGTCTCTTGCCTCTGCCTCCCAAGTAGCTGGGACTACAGGCGCCCGCCACAACGCCTGGCCATTTTTTTTTTTTTTTGGTTGCAGCCGTCATTGTTGTTTGGCGGGTCCTGGGGCTGGATTCGAACCCGCCAGCTCAGGTGTACGTGGCTGGCGCCTTAGCCCGTTGAGCCACAGGCGCCAAGCCTAAGTATTTATTTATTTAGAGACCAAGTCTCACTCTGTTGCCCAGGCTAGAGTGCCTGGGCTCACAGCAACCTCAAACTCTCGGACTCCAAAGATCCTCCTGCTTCAGCCTCCAAGTAGTTGACACCAAGCCAGGTTAGTTTTTCTAGTTTTTGTAAAGACTGCATCTCACTTTTGCTGGGGCTGGTCTCCAACTCCTAGGCTGAAGCAGTTGTCCCCGCCCTTCCTGGCTGGGATTATGGATGTGAGCAACTGAACTTGGCCTTCAGTATTTTTTTTGAAATGATTCTCACCCATGTAGTGACAATTCCACAGGAAAAAGCCCTCAAGGTAACATTCTAGAATATTATTGTTTTCTCCTGAGCCTTACTATTTTATCTTAAGCTCTTAAATCTCTTTATTCATGGTCAGTTTTCAGAACGCTGAAGGAACTGCTCATCCCATTGTTTGGTAGACAGGAAAATCAAGAGTAGGGATAAATGACCAACTGTGACATTTGTCCCTATCAGGAGGACAAGGGACAATCTCAGATAATTCATATTTAGCCTCAGTGAAGAGGAAATCTCCACAGCTTCCTACATTTCATAGTTCTGTCCTCTGAAAGATATTTATTGTGTCAATCAATCAATTCCTGTGCTAATTAAAACCAACGATCCTTTCTCTCTCTCTCTCAAGAAGAATTCTTCTGCTTGGCTATCTGATCTTTCAAAATCTCGTCCTGCCCTAGGGAATCTTGAGCACACCCTTTCTCCTATCTCAAACAATACTCCCGGCCAATTACTGCTTCCAAACCCTAAATCCCCAGTCTTCTTCTTAATAGACCACATTCATTCCTGTGTGTCCCTCCTTGCCCCAGGCAGCTTTCTTTTCTCCTCTAAGCTCTTTTCCTACTCAATCTTCCTTCTTTTCCAAACCTTGGTGCGGCCACCATCAGTGAGGATACCACCCATTATTCTATCACTATCGCCTCTGAGCTTCATTCCTCTTGAATTTATTTATTTTGAAAGGAAATTGTTGCAATCTTTGCATCAGAGGGCACAGTTCTCAGGTTGTGAAGTCTCTAAAACCCTATCTTATCCTGTGATTATTAGTTATAGTATGGGACTATAGGTGCCTCCTACAATGCCTGGACAGTTTTTCTATTTTGGGTAGAGATGTGGTCTCCCTTTTGCTCAGGCTGGTCTTGAAGTCTTGAGTAGACTCAGAATACATCTACAAATGGGAATGCAGATGATACAGAAAGTAATAGAGCATGAGCTCTGGGTGCGGAAAATTGCAGGTATGGGATTTGAATCCCAGCCTATCTGGTGCCAAATTTCATGCTCCTTCCCTTCTGTACCCCCTTGTTCCAATTAAGTGTTAACCAAAAGTTTTGCCAGTTTATTTAACAATAAAAATACCTAAAATTTGCATTACAGTTTATCATGGCATGCTTTTGTAGGTCTAGAGTAATAACATTATAGAAAACACAGATCATTTTAATGTGTTAGACTTTTTTACACAGAAAATCTTTTGATTAAAAAGGATTACTGAGAGGGCGGTGCTTCTAGCTCAAAGGGGTAAGGCAATGGCCCCATATGCCGGAGGTGGGGGGTTCAAAACCCCAGCTCCGGCCAAAAACTGCAAAAAAAAAAAAAAAAGGGAGTACTTATAAAGCTTGGGGTTTTTTACACTGCCAAAGAATAAATACAATCATGAACGAGTCATAGTTCTCCTGACTATTTCATAAACTTTGAGCTGTCCTCTCCTTTTGGTTAGCTACCTTCTTCTCACCACTGCCCCCAGGGCAGCACAGCCTCTGGGTGGAATGAACATGCTGGCTAAGGCCTAATAAGGTCGTGTTTGTTCCTTCTGGACTCCACTGGTTACCTCTTCTCTTTCAGAAAGGACCAGAACTAAGTGGGGGAGAGCGCTTGTGGGGTGTATCCCATTGTTTTTCTTCCTCAGGAAAGATCACCTTCCTTGAAGGCAGCTCCCTGAGATACAGGGGCCTCCCTGTCATTGGCAAACGTCCCTTGCTCTGGGAAGGCCAGGAGTCATGTTCAACTCCTTCCTCACCTAAGGAAGCATTAATATTTAAGCATCACACATTTAGCCAGGTGCTAGAGCTCTAGGAGGGTGAGGCAGGAGGATTGCCTGAGCTCAGGAGGTCGAGACCAGCCTGAACAAGAAGAGTGAAACTCCGTATCTACTAGAAATAGAAAAACTAGGCTCAGTGCCTGTGGCTCAGCAGGCTAAGGCGCCAGCCACATACACCTGAGCTGGCGGGTTCGAATCCAGCCCAGGCCCACCAAACAACAATGACGCTGCAACCAACATATGGCCGGGCATTGTGGCGGGCGCCTGTAGTCCCAGCTACTTGGGAGGCGGAGGCAAGAGACTCACTTGAGCCCAGGAATTGGAGGTTGCTGTGAGTTGTGATACCACAGCACTCTACCCAGGGCGACAGCTTGAGGCTCTGTCTCAAAAAAAAAGAAATAGAAAAACTAGCTGATGTGGTGGTGAGCACCTGCAGTTTCTGCTACTCAGGAAGCTGAGGCAGGAGGATTTCTTGAGCCCAGGGAAAGGTTACAGAGCCAAAGATGAAGGATTATTCCTTTTTTTTTTTTTTTCTATTGAGACAGAGCCTCAAGCTGTCACCCTGGATAGAGTGCCATGGCATCACAGCTCACAGCAACCTCCAATTCCTGGATTCAAGCGAGTCTCCTGCTTCTGCCTCCCAAGCCTCCCAAGTAGCTGGGACTACAGGCGCCCGCCACAACGCCTGGCCAAGATGAAAGATTATTCCAAGGCTCAAGACAACAGGAAAATAGAGGCCCAGTTTGAGCAGGTAAAATGGCTTTGTTCCACTTGGGTGCAGATGGGGTAAGATTTCCAACCAGGAAAAAAATCATCACTTGGGTAATGGTGATCAGGGTTTTTAAAGTTCAGGAAGGTGGGGGTTGGGACAGTCCCTTTCCTGGGTAGGACATCTGTTGTAAGGGTGGGGGTTGGCCCATTTACCTTTCCCAGGTGGGACATCTGGTTGGGTAGGGTAGTGGGTTGACCTATTCACTTTTCTCAGGTGGGACAACTGGTGGGAGAGGGCAGAGGAGTGATTCTTTTAGGTGAGTCCACCCTATTTGGGTGGTGTTTGACCCTATCACCCAGGAATTTGAGGTTGCTGTGAGCTATGATGCCACGCCACTGTACTCAGGGTGACAGAGTGGAGAGTTTGTCTCAAAGAATAAAAATAAAAGAATCAAACATTTGGCTTGGCACCCATAGCACAATGGTTACGGTGCCAGCCACATCCACCAAGTCTGGTGGGTTCGAACTCGACCCAAACCTGCTGAGCAACAATGACAACTGCAACCAAAAAATAGCCAGGTGTTGTGGTGAGCACCTGTAGTCCCAGCTACTTGGGAGGCTGAGGCAAGAGAATCACCTAAGCCCAAGAGTTTGAGGTTGCTATGAGCTGTGACACCATGGCACTTTACCCAGGGTGACATAGTGAGACTCTGTCTCAAAAAAAAAAAGAATCAAACATATGTGGTTGGCCTCGGTGGTACTACAGTGGCTCATATGACATTGTAAATACTTATTTTATATATATATATATTTGACACAAAGTGTCATTCTATCATCCTGGGTAGAGTGCCCTGGCATCATAGCTCACAGAAATCTCAAACTCCTGGGCTCAAGCTTTCCTCCTGTATTAGCCTCCAGAGTAGCTGGGATTATAGGCCTCTGAAGGACGCCTGGCTAATGTTTCTATTTTTTTTTTTTTTTTTGTAGAGACAGTGTCTTACTCCTTCGCCCTTGGTAGAGTACCCTGGCATCATAGCTCACAGCAACCTCCAACTCCTGGGCCTAGGCCATTCTCTTGCCTCAGCCTCTTGAGTAGCTAATTTTTCTATTTTTCATGGAAACACAGTCTTGCTCTTGGTCAGGGTGGTCTCAAAGCAATCCACCCGCCTCAGCCTCCGTGCGTGTTAGGATTACAGTCGTGAGCCACCACTCCTGCTGTTCTGGTAACTATTTAAACTCAACATATCGAACTTGCTTTATATTGACTTGTTCTAAGGGAAAGATAATACTTGTAGGTAAGAATTCCAATGGGATGAAGAGATCACAGAGAGGTCCTAGCATAGAACCAGGGTGAGGATCCAAAGAAAGTAGAGGAGGCCAGTCCAAGAACAGGGAAAAGACTTTAACAGAGGGGAAAAGGAGAAGGAAGGCTGACCAGCTCAGCCCCCATGCAGTTGCAAAGGCTTGTATTAGCCTCATCAGCAGAGCTGAAAGGTGGCAGTGAGCGTGGAGTAAGGCATGGGGCTCTTCCCGAGCAGATCAGGGTATGGGCGTATTCTTAGGATTATGGACCTGGATACGGGTAAGATCTTTGGCCTGGAGGCACTTCAGGAATCTGAGGAGGAGATTGCTGGTTTCTGTCCTGATTTTCTGAAATGGCTGCACTCCCGTCAGGGTTATGAGAATTCCTTTCCCACAGTCACTTTGTCTCACTTATCTCTACACCAGGATAAGCCCTTTTTTTGTTTTATCTAGAGAGAATAACCTTCACAAAAACAAATGGGCTGACTCTGGTGGAAATCCCTTGATGCTGAGCAAATCTAGTTCAATTTTCTTCACCAAGGGTCACACGTTGAGGAAAGCATCACGTCTAACTGATGAAGTTAGACTGAAGTGCGTTTTGATTCCAGCCTTGCCACTTAACGGCCACGACCTTAATGACCAAATCACCAGATACTGAACTTCATCTACAAAGGGAGTAATTACAGCTGTTGGGTAGTCAGGTGGGAACGACTCTTCTGGGGGAGAAAATGGCAGGGCCCACAGGTCGCCATCATGATGCTGCCTACCTTACTTTTGTCCCCAGTGATAGCTCATCTGGGGAGGAGGAAACATTCTACCAACCCACCAATCAGAACTTAGCTCCCAACTGCCAAAGAACGTAGGAGACTCTCTAGCCTGACAACAGGAACAACAGAGCCTTGTATCATGTGGCCCACCCCACACCCCATGGCTCTCAGAGGGAGGACCCAGGGAAGGTCCACATATCCCAGAAGACTCTGGTTCCAAGGTGACCTCTGATCAGTCAGGAGGTAGGGCTGATGCAGGTTGTGTTGAGAGAGGATACCTGGGGAAAGTGAGGTCTGAGAGAACACAGGTCTTCTCACGGAGGCCCCAAGAACATACCTGCAAGACCCTCCCCCTTGTGACTCCTATAAAAGAGAACCCTGGCAAGTTCAAAGCCTCTTGGTCTACTTGCCCTGGAATTGGGTTCCCTTTCACTGTCTATGAAGAATGTATCTTGCTCTGTAAGCCTCTACCTCGGTCATACTCTGTAAACCTGTCTTTCTTTTCCATAATAAACTTCGTTTTATGCTTGCCTTACTTTGGGGTATCTGGTCATTTTCAACCAAGACCACTCCAAGAACCAGGGAACCAGGTAGCTGCCTGAAACAATTTAGGGCACACACAGCTGCCTTGAAATCCAACATAATCATGGTTTGCAAATCTGTGAGCATGACACTCAGACAGGATGCTTGGAAAAAATAAGGTCTAAGAGAACAGAGGTCTTCTCAAGGCGACCCCAAGGAGATACCTGCAAAGTCCTCCCTGTGGTGACTCAGTTCTTAGGAATTTGCAAAATCTTAACATCAGGAGACCAGGAGGCTGACGCTTGCTTCCATTTCTTTGAAAGCCCATGGTTCTGTACAATGCTGAGCCCACGTCTCCAGCTTGATTCAAACTGACCAATGGGAAAGGTACCTGCGGGCCAGGATTTTTTGACTGGGGATAAAAAGGAGAAGACTGAACCAGTCGGGGGGGGGGGGGGGCACAGCCATTTTGAATTCTTCTGTGCTGCTTCTCCACTGGCTGGAATAAAGCCCTTCCTCTTTTAAACGTGGTGTTTGGATATTCTTTCTACTGGGCCTCCTCTTCCTGCAACAACACTAGTGGTTGTATAGAACACGTATAGGAACAAAAAAAAGTAAAGAGAACAGAAATTTCTCTCACTTTGAATGAGGACTCTTTTCGTCCTCTACTCATCCAAAGTCATTCTTTTGATCAGTCAAGAGCATTACTTTGGGCCAGGCAGGGTGACTCTAGCCTGTAATCCTAGCCCTCTGGGAGGCCAAGACTGGAGGATTGCTTGAACTCCCAGGGGTTTGAGACTAGCCTGAGCAAGAGTGAGACCCCATTTCTACTATAACAGAAAAAAAAACTAGCTGGGCATGGTGGTGGGCACCTGTAATCTCAGCTACTCAAGAGGCTGAAGCAGGAGAATTGCTGAGCCCAACAGTTCGAGGTTGCTGTGAGCTATGACACCATGGCACTCTATCCAGGGTGACAGAGTGTAACTCTGTCTGAAAAAAAGAAAAAGAGCATTATTTTTATAAATAAGGGGAATGTAACTGGAATAATGATAGAGGTGGGATATGTGTTTTACTGAGATCTGGGAAGTAAAGACCTTTGTGATGCCCCTTTTGGGGTTTTTTGATTATTAATATACAGATTAATAGGCTCGGGGCCTGTGGCTCAGCAGGCTAAGGCGCCAGCCACGTACACCTGAGCTGGCGGGTTCGAATCCAGCCCGGCCTGCCAAACAACAATGTCGGCTGCAGCCACCCCCCAAAAAAAAATTGCCGGGCGTTGTGGCAGGCACCTGTGGTCCCAGCTACTTGGGAGGCAGAGGCAGGAGACTCGCTTGAGCCTAGGAATTTGAGGTTGCTGTGAGCTGTGATGCCACAGCGCTCTATCCAGAGTGACAGCTTGAGGCTCTGTCTCAAAAAAAAAAAAAATACAGATTAATAAAGTAGTAACTATAATTGATATCGAGGCATATATTCAGTTTTTGTTAATGTGATGTTTATCCTAAATCTTTGAGGGCTCTCTGTATATTATATGTCCTTAGGCAAAATTTTTTCAACTTCATCATAGTTTAACTCAATAATAAAGCTATATCACAAATACACTAATATCTACTTGCTGCTCACTCTTAGAGGATATGCATCCTTTTATTTAATTTTAATTTTTTTGAAACAGAGTCTCACTCTGTCATCCTGGCTAGAGTGAGATAGCCACAGCTTTGCTCATAGCAACCTCGAACTCCTGGGTTCAAGTGTTCCTCCTGCCTTAGCCCCTGAGTAGCTGGGACAAATACCTGCCACCATGCCCAGTTGGTTTTTCTATTTTTAGTAGAGATGGGGGTCTCACTTTTTCTATTTTTAGTAGAGACAGGGTCCACTTTTGCTCAGGCAGGTTTCGAACTCCTTGCCTTAAGTGATCCTCCTGCTTTGGCCTCCCAGATTGCTGAGTTTATAGGCCTGAGCCACTGTACTTGGCCAGAGGATGTGCATATTTATACTACCATGTGAAACAAAGAATCCAAAAACTATTCCATACTTTAAACCCATCTTAGACTTAAGACATCATTTAGAACCTGGAAGTACACTTGTCAAGCCAGCAACATTAATTCAAACAGAAAATTTTTTGTTGTGAAGGTATTTTCACAGAATCAAGGTGTTAGTCTTACAGAATTTAAGGCTGTGGAGGTGATTTATGGAGTGTACTACCACCACAAACAGTTTCATGGCCCTAGTTGGAGTGAGGGGCAGGATGGGTGAGAATCCATATAAATCGATAAATCAGCCTTGTCCATCTCCCCTCCAAGCATGGAGTGGAAATCCCTCCCCAAATCCACCTCCAATGTTAGTTCTAATAGTGTATGTAAACAAAAGCTTTTCCTTCACATGCTCTGCCCTTTTATTAAACTTGACCTCATCTTTCTACTTGTCACAGCTCAGCATGGGTAGAATCCATTTTTCTGTAGTGTTGGTGCAATTCAAAAAAAAAAGTGATAAAGATTTTTTTGACTTTTCTTGTAAACATGGGTAAAGTGAATTGATTGATTAGGGAAAGAGTGCAAGTTGCTAGGGTAAAAGCAACACAGAGGTAGAACACATCAGCACGCTCTGTCCAGAGTAAGAAGTATTTAAATTTAACTAGGTAATCATTAGAGGTAATTAAGCATTCATCAGATGCAAACTGTGGCCTGCTCACTAATTGTGAAATATCTTTATTTTTTATTTATTTTGTTTTTTTAGAGACAGAGTCTCACTTTATCATCCTCCATAGAGTGCTGTAGTGTTGTAGCTCACAGCAACCACCAACTCCTGGGCTTAGGTGATTCTCTTGCCTCAGCCTCCTGAGTAGCTAGGACTACAGAAGCTTGCCACAACTGGCTATTTTTTGTTGCAGTTTGGCTGGCGTCAGGTTTGAACCCGCCACCCTCAGTACATGGGGCCTGTGCCCCTAGTCACTGAGACATGGGTGCTGCACTCTCTGTCTCTCTTTCCCTCTCTCTCACTCTCTCTCTCCCCCCCTTCCTCCCTGCTTTTCTTTTCTTTTTCTTTTTGCATACTGAGCCTCACTTTTTCACCCTGGGTAAAGTGCCACTGCAACATAGCTCACAGCAAACTCAAACTCTTGGGCTCAAACAATCCTCCTGCATCAGCCTCCTGAATAGCTGGGACTACAGACACCCCCAACATGCCTAGCAGTTTTTCTATTTTTAGTAGAGATGGGGTCTCACTCTTGCTCAGGCTGATATGGGTCTCCTGAGCTCAAGTGATCCTCCCACCTAGGCCTCCCAGGGTAGTGGGATTATAGGTGTGAGCCACTACACTCGGCTAGGAATTCTACTGTAGCACAAAATTATTTTATGACAACTAATAGCTTCGAGCAACCCTAGAATAGCTTTGACACAGAATTTATCCTAGAAAGAACATATACTCAGTTGGGGGATGTTTTCCGTGACAAAAGAGTAAGATTTACCCTTCCCCTACAAGGGAGGGGCTCCCTCCTGAATTAGGAAATCAGAGGACACAGTGTTTATTTTTCAAAGAATAACTAAAAATATATTCCCTTTGCATTAAATGAGTATGAATTCCTCTTGGGTTCAGATTTTCTCACCAGATTCTGGGCACACACACATAAGCATCTCCGTATAGGGGAAGACTCCTGCAGATGTGGACAGATTCTTGTATCCTGACTTAATTTTATTACCAATTTTCAACCATTCATGAGAGGCTTCCTGTTTGACCATTAGTAGTTAACTGTGTACTTCCTTGTTGATAAAAATGAGAGCCACGCCCCCTTCTCAGTCTCCTGAAGGCCAGTGATAGGGACTTACAGATCCTTACCAGTGGCTTTCTACTTTAAGAAGTAAAAGCCACAGCAGGGGGCAGTGACTCACACCTATAATCCCAGCACTGTAGGAGGCCAGGTAGGTGAATCTGATTGTTTGAGTTCAGGGGTTCCAGACTAGCCTGAGCAAGAGAGAGCCCTCATCTCTTTGAAAAAGAGAAAAGCGGCTTGGCGCCTGTGGCTCAGCGGGCTAAGGCGCCAGCCACGTACACCTGAGCTGGCAGGTTTGAATCCAACCCGGGCCCACCAAACAACAATGACGGCTGCAACCAAAAAATGGCCGGGCGTTGTGGCAGGCACCTGTAGTCCCAGCTACTTGGGAGGTGGAGGCAAGAGATTCACTTGAGCCCAGGAATTGGAGGTTGCTGTGAGCTGTGATGCCACAGCACTCTATCCAGGGTGATAGCTTGAGGCTCTGTCTCAAAAAAAAAAAAAAAAGAAAGAAAAAGAGAAAAGCTAGCTGGGCAAGGTGGTGGGCACCTGTAGTCCCTGCTACTTAGGAGACTGATGCAGGAGGATCCTTTGAACACAGGAGTCTGAGGTTGCTGTGAGCTATGATGCCACCCAGGGCGGCAGACTGAGACTGTCTCAAAAATAAAAATAGAATAGAATGAAATGAAATGAAATACTGCAATACTGACCAAGGCCATGAATGAGAGGTTCAAAGGACTGTGAGGCTTATGTATGAAAAGAGGAATTTAATGATCCAAGGAGATCTGGTAGTGCCTCCCCGAGATGATCAAACTGAGATGGCAGGAAAGGGGGTGGCAGGGAAAGCAAAATTGCCCTTCGCCTCCAGGAATCCTTCTGTAGTTTCTAAGATCCATTTATAGAGGTAATTTTGCTGAGCAAATAGATAAATGAAACCAATCTTACAACGATTGGTGCTTTGAAGAGAAACTTGTATTAACAAGCATAGAACAAATGCATCCTTTGTGTCTTCCTATCATCTAGACGTTTTGTCTTGTTCTTACAAAAGTTAGTATTATTTTACATGGTGCTTTCCATGGCTCCACCGTCAGCATTTCCATCTATGTGAATGGATGCAGAAGGCTGGGATCACACAGGGCAGTAGTTTTATTCTTAGACTACCTGGAAGTTTTGGATTCATAAAGGCAAACTTAAAAAACAGGCTTTCCCAAACTTTTATGTTAGTGTGGTCTTGTTATACCGTTCTAGCAAATTTTACCTTGGTTAGAGTGTCATGGTGTCACAACTCACTGCAACCTCAAACTCTTGGGCTTAAGCCATCTTCCTGCCTCAGCCTCCTGAGCTGGGACTATAGGCACCTGCCACAAAGCTTGGCTAGTTTTCCTATTTTTAGAAATGTGGTCTCACTCTTGCTCAGGGTGGTCTTGAATCCTGAGCTCAAGTGATCTGCCCACCTTAGCTTCCCAGAATGCCAGGATTATAGATGTGAGACAACAGGCCTGGCCCCATTGCATGTTTTAAATTGGAGAGATATCACTACTTCCACAAGCCAAGTTCTCCCAAACATCATAAACAACACTGATTCTATTTCTATATATTCAAAAGTATGGGCAGAGCACAGTGGTTCATGCCTGTAATCCTAGAATTTTGGGAGGCTCAGGAGGGAGGGTTCCTTGAGCCCCAAAGTTTCAGGTTACAATGAGCAACAATGATGCCACTGTACTGCAGCCTGGATGACACAGAGCAAGAGCCTGTCTCGAGGGGGAAAAACAGTATGAAGAGTTCAGAGACATTTGAGTTGAAAGGTGTTAATACATTAAGAAATAATAAGCTTCCTAGTTATAAGAAGTGCTGGGCTGCAGACTTGACCTGGGTATAAGCTGGAAGATACAGACACCTGCCAAAGAAACTGACATCATGATTTTTTTTTTTTCTTTAGTCAGGCTGGTCTTGAACTCCTGAGATCAAGGGATCCTCCTGCCTCAGCCTCCCAACATACTGGGATTACAAGGCATGAGCCACGGTGTCCAGTCAAATCCCATATTATTTTGATGAATCACTTCCTACATGATTTTTTTCTTTTGGTAGTTCATTGGTAGGCTGCTTGAAGTGGCATAATGACCAGATATGTCATCAAGGATGATGACTGGAAGCTGGGTGGATTGCCGAGTTCAAGAGTTCAAGACCAGCCTCAGTAAGAATGAGACCCTGTCTCCACTAAAAATTAGAAAAATAAGCCAGGCATGGTGGTGGATGCCTATAGTTTCAGCTACTCAGGAGGCTGAGGCAGGAGGATTGTTTGAGTCTAGGATTTTGAGGTTTCTGTGAGCTATGACACCACAGCACTCTACTCAGGGTGACAGAGTGAGAGTCTGTCTCAAAAAAAAAAATACAAAAAACATAACTCTCCCCCCCAAAAAATATGTTATACATTTCAATTAGTGAAACACATAGAAAAGAAACACCTATAATTCCAGTATAGTGAGCAGATAGTTCTGTGAGCACGGGAGGACTGCCCCAAGTCTGTAAGCAAAACGGAGGCCACCCAAGGGTAAGTTGAGGGGAAAAGAGAGTTCATTTGTCCAAAAACCTAGACATGCCAGTGAGGGCTGATTTGCCATTCAGAATTATCTTCTTTAACTCTGTTCAATTGTCATATATAAACATAAATTCATATAAACATGATAAAGAACCCCAAAAGGATGCTGACTTGGACCTTATCAGAGGCTCTGGTAGGCTCACTGATTCTTATTCACTCATCAGTGGCCCCATAACCCTTCTAGCTTTCTGTTACCAAACCTTGAAATCTTCCTCCCTCCTAACATCATAAGCACAGGTCCCTTGCTAGATTTTGCATTTCCTTGGCTTTCAGTATTCTCAAGTGTCCTTCATTTAAATCTAGAGTTTGATCTTGATGCAAAGCTGCATTTTTCCATATATAGGCACGTCTGCTACAGGCAATGTACTTTTCCTTAAAAACAAACAAAGAGACACCTCACTCTGCCAAAATCACTTACTAAAAATAATAGCAATTCTGTAAGTGTCGGGCCAGAACACTCAATCCCTATGCAACTCAAACCAGATGCTTGTAAAAAATGTTAACAACCTTTTAAAAAAAAAGAGCCACATGTGGCATCAAAGACTTTGGAACTTCTAACAACAGAAACATAAACACAGGGCAGCTATTGATTCAGCTTTTACCAAAAAGTTATTGGACAGGAGGTGTGGGAAAGGGTTGAGCTGACAAGTTACGTGGCAAGGGCAAAGGGCACAGAGAGATGGCAAAAGCAACATCTCTGCGGCAGCACCTGGTCACCCTGAGCCAGGAAGCGTGTAGGCTGAATGGTCTTCAAGGCGGCAGGGAGATTACACGTGGACGGCTCATGCAATTGGCTCCAAATCTGGTTCTTTCTTGGAACCCAACTTCCATGTGCGTGGAAAATGTCTTGTTTGAACCAGTGTGGTTTTCTCGTCGCACTAAAACAATTGCCTCACTTTGCATTATAGAAACATGCTGCTTAGAGCCCTGCAGCTGATTTATTTTTTTCTTTTCTTTTTTTTTTTTTTTTTTTTGTTGTTTTGCAGTTGCCATTGCTGTTTTAACTGGCCAGGGTCAGGTTCGAACCGGCCACCCTCAGTATATGGGGCCAGTGCCCTACCCACTGAGCCACAGACGCTCCTTCTGCAGTTGATTTCTTTTTTTGTTTTTGTTTTTTTTGAGATAGTCTCACTCTGTCACCCTGTGTAGAGTGCCATGGTGTCATTATAGCGTACAGCAACCTCAAACTCTCGGGCTCAAGCCATCCTCTTGCCTCAGCCTTTCAAGGAGCTGGGACAACAGGCACCAGCTACCACACCCGGTTAGTTTTTCTATTTTTATTTATTTATTTATTTATTTATTTATTTATTTTGAGACAGAGTCTCACTACATCACCGTTGGTATAGTGCTGGGGCATCACAGCTCACATCAACCTCAAACTCTAGGGCTTAAGCGATTCTCTTGCCTCAGCCTCCCAAGTAGCTGGGACTACAGGTGCCCGCCACAATGCCCAGATATGTTTCGGTTGTAGTTGTCATTGTTGTTTGGCAGGCCTGGGCTGGATTTGAACCTGCCAGCTTTGGTGTATGCGGTTGGTGTCCAAGCCACTGAGCTATAAGCGCCGACCCAGTTTTTCTATTTTTAGTAGAGATGGCGGGGGTCTTGCTCTTGGGCAGGTTGGTCTTGAACTTCTGATCTCTAGAAGTCCTCGTGCTTCAGCCTCCCAGACTGCTGGGATTACAGGTGTGAGCCACCGAGTAGTACAAGATACCACTTTTTTGGTGAGAGATAGAGTCTTCTGAATAAATATTAAGGTTTTCTTTTTTTTTTCTGATACAGAGCCTCAAGCTGTCTCTATCCTGGGCATCATAGCACACAGCACCTCCAACTCTTGGGCTCATGAGATCCTCTTGCCTCAGTTTTATTCTATTTTTAGTAGAGATGGGCTCTCTCTTTTGCTAAGGCTGGTCTCAAACTCGTGAGCTCAAGCAATCTGCCCTCCTCGGCCTCCTAGAGTGCTAGGATTACAGGTATGAACCACTGCACCTTGCCAAGGTTTCCTTAAGAAAAGCAGAAATGACTTCATTATTAAAAAGATGAGGAAGCAATCTGTGTCCACATAAGTATCGATTTTCTTAACCATAAAATACTAGTCTAATGTGGAATGATAATTTATTTTCTAATCTATGGGGTATATCATATCATTCAGAACTTAAAATGTGCTTAATACTTTCTGCAGAATTAAATGATATAAGTCTGGGCATGGTGGCTCATACCTGTAATCCCAGCACTCTGGGAGACTGAGGTGGGTGGATCCCTTGAGCTCAGTAATTCTAGACCAGCCTGAGAAGGAGCCAGACCCCATTTCTACTAAAAATACAAAAATTAATTGAGCATAGCGGCGGTGCCTACTTGGAAGGCTGAAGCAGGAGAATCCCTTGAGTATAGGAGTTTGAAGTTGCTGTAAGCTATGACATCACAGCACCCTACCCAGGTGACAGAGTGGGACTCTGTCTCAAAAAACCAAAAAATAATTTAAAAAAATGTTTTAGTGCCTGTAGCTCAAACGGCTAAAGTGCCAGTGCCAGCTGGTGGGTTCGAATCCAGCCCGGGCCTGCCAAACAACGACAACTGTAACAAAAAAATAGCCAGGCGTTGTGGCCGGCATTTGTAGTCCCAGCTACTTGGAAGGCTGAGGCAAGGGAATTGGTTAAGCCCAGGAGCTGGAGGTTGCTGTGAGCTGTGATGCCACTACACTCTACCCAGGGTGATGGAGTGAAACTTTGTCTCAAAAAGAAAAAAATTGATAGGAGTCTCAAGAAGTCATATAACAGAAGCAAAATAGAACAAGTGACTTTTGTTCTCTTAAGGGTTTTTTTTTTTAAGAGACAGAGTCTTTGTTGCCCTTGGTAGAGTGCCGTGGCATCACAGCTCACAGCTCTTAGGCTTAGGCAATTCTCTTGCCTCAGCCTCCTGAGTAGCTGGGACTACAGGCGCCTGCCACAATGCCCAGCTATTTTTTGTTGCATTTTGGCTACGGCTAGGTTAGAACCCACCACCTTGGTATACGGGGCCAGCGCCCTACACACTGAGCCACAGGCACTGCCTCTTAAAGGTTTTTTTAATCCACTATTATCCTTTGCCAATATTAAAGCCTATTCAATGGAAGTAATTCAAATTATTTATCTCTAATGATCTCAAATCCTAAAATTTGTATTAGAAAGGGTAAAGAAGTTAGAAAAGGCATCCCTTTTCTTAATAGTCCACCCGAAATTTAGGCCATGTTTTGTAAATTCTTATTTGTCCATATTTGTTTGAACTGGTTTTAGAAGATTTCTGTTCAGACCTCCCAAACGACACAATTTCCTTGTGACTTCTCTTCTTATTTCTTTAAGAGGCAAAGTACATAAAACACTCAGCCTGAAGCCTGAAACAAGAACATTTTCAGCATTTAATGTTTCTTAAAGCAAGGGAAAAAAACAATCCAGGTTTATTGTCCAGAAACAACCAGGGCGCTTCCCCTTAAACCCTCAAGTAAGAAGGGAGAGTTATCAGAGCTCTAGACAGCAGCCCTCAAGGGCTCAAGTGGGAAATTGGGCAGGAGGGGCTGGTTGCAGTGACAGGACCTGGTCCCTGCTCCGCAGACCTGTCCTCCAGTGCTGTGACCTATTTAGAAAACTGAATTAGGTATTTATTTGTTCATTTACTTACTTACTTACTTAAACAGAGTCTCACTCTGTCACCCAGGCTAAAGCGCAACCTCAAACTCCTGGATTCCAGCGATTCTCCTGCCTCAGCTTCCCAAGTAGCTGGGGCGGCAGCTGTCCATCACCATACCCAGCTACTTTTTCTTTTTCTTTTTCTTTTTTTTTTTTTTGAGACAGAGCCTTAAGCTGTCACCCTACATAGAGTACCGTGGCATCACAGCATCACAGCTCACAGCGACCTCCAACTCCTGGGCTCAAGCGATTCTCCTGCCTCCACCTCCCAAGTAGCTGGGATTACAGGTGCCTGCCACAACACCTGGCTATTTTTTGGTTGTAGTTGTCATTGTTGTTTGGCGGGCCTGGTCTGGATTTGAATCTGCCAGCTCAGTGTACGTGGCTGGTGCCTTAGCCGCTTGAGCCACAGGCGCCAGGCCCCAGCTACTTTTTCTACTTTTAGTAGAGATAGGGTCAGGCTGGTCAAACGACCTAGCCAAAGCAATCCTCCCACCTCAGCCTCCCAGAATGCTGGGATCACAGGTATGAGTCACTAGGTCCCACCTGAACTCTTATGTTTAAGGATACCTTTCTGTAAATTATATTCTTTTTTTTTTGGCTTGTACGAAAGGTCTTTATTGGTGGAGGATGCTGCAGAGCAGCACTAAGGAAGAAAGAAAAGAGAGAGAGAGAGAAATGGAGAGAAAGAGGGAGGGAGAGGGGAAGAGAGGAGAAAGAGGGTGGGGGACAGAGTAGAGAGGAGAGAGAAAAGTGTAAATGATATTCTTAATTTATGCATTTGACATGTGTTGTAAATTCTGTTTTCCAGATTGTCATTTTATAAAAATGTATTTAGTTATTTATCTTGTTGTATAAAAATCTTCAATTTGTAGTTATTTAAATGTATTAATCATTTCCTTATTGGTGTCTATGTTCTGCATCATGCTTTTAAAAAAGCCCTTTCCTATATATTCCAGTTCCAATTTCTACTATGTTACCAATTACCTTCTGCTATGATGTGGTCCATGCTTTGGCCACATGTTTAACAAATATGATCCTTGCTTGCTAATTCAGAACACAAACACACATTAAAAACAAAATCATGTAAACAACTAAGTTGAGAAAAGCAATATAGAAAGCAATAATATTAGCGGAAATTGATAATTAGAGGGGGAAATAGATAAAGTAACACAGTTAAACCGTATACATCCATCTGGAATGCACTTTGGTGCAAGTTTGGTAGAGAGCAGCTTTGTTCATTCTCCAGATGCTTACCCCTGCTTTTCCTAAACAGTATGTCAAATAATCTATCTTTTTCTTTCTTTTTTTTTGAAACAGAATCTTAAGCTGTTGTCCTTGGTAGAGAGCCGTGGCATCATAGCTCACAGCAACCTCAAACTCTTGGGCTTAAGCAATTCTCTTGCCTCAGCCTCCCAAGTAGCTGGGACTATAGGTGCCCATCACAATGCCCGGTACTTCTTTGTTGTAGTTGTCAGTTGTTTAGCAGGCCCGGGCCAGGTTTGATCCCTCCAGTCGGTGTATATGGCCAGCACCCCACCACTGAGCTATAGGTGCACGTTCATATGAAATGTCAGAGATGCAATTGATCCTTGAATTCCACAGGTTTGAACTTCGAGGGTCGACTTGTGTGAATTTTTTTCAGTAAAAGTGGCATAGAGTGTGCCTACCTCTCCTGCTTCCGCTTCTCCTTCCACCCCTTTTCCTCCTCTGTCACACCTGAGTCAGCAAGACCAGTCCCTTCTCTTCCCCTTCCTCTTCGACCTGCTCGACACAAAGATAGTGAGGATGAAGACATTCATGATGGGGCTGGGCAAGGCGGCTCACACCTGTAATTCCAATACTCTGGGAGGCGAGGCAGGAGGATCCCTCGAGTTCAGGAGTTCAAGATCAGCCTGATCAAGGCAAGACCCATATCTCTGCTAAAAACAGAAAAACTAGCTGGGCATGGTGGCAGGCACCTGTAGTCTCAGCTGCTTGGGAGGCTGAGGTGGGAGAATCCCTTGAGCCCAGGAGTCTGAGGTTGCTTGAGCTATAATGTTGCCAGGTATTCTAGCCTGGGGAACAGAGTGAGACTCTGTCTCAAAAAAAAAAAACAAAAAAGAATTAATTAATTAAAAAAAACCTTCATGATTATTCACTTCTACTTAATAAGTAGCAAGTACATTTTCCCATTTTTATGAATTTATTATTAATATTTATTTTCTCTAGCTTACTTTATAGGAAGAATACAGGTAAATACTTATCACATCATATAAAACATGTGCAAATTGACTGTTTTATGTTATCAATAATGCTTCCCAATGCTTCTGTCAATAGTAAGCTAAGGTTTTTGGGATTCAAAATTTATACATAGATTTTTGACTGCACAAGGGGTCGATATTTCTGAACCCAGCATCATTCAAGGGTCAAGTGTCTTTTTAAAACCAGGCTTTAAAGCAAAATATTTCTCACTCTGTCACCCTGGCTAATGTATTGTGGCATCATCATAGCTCACAGCAACTTCAAACTCCTGGGTTCAAGCAATCCTCCTGCCCCAGCCTCTGGAGTAGCTGGAACTACAGGTGCCTGCTATAACACCCAGTTAATTTTTCTATTTTTAGTAGAGATAGGGTCTTCCTCTTACTCAGTCTGGTCTCACACTCCCAAGCTGAAGGAATCCTTCTGCCTCCCAGAGTGCTGAGATTACAGGAGTGAACCACTGTACCCAGCTTGTTTGTTCACTTAAAGCTAATTTATAGAGTGGCACCTACAGCTCAGTGGGTAGGGTGCCAGCCACATACACCAAGACTGGCAGGTTCTAACCCAGCCCAGGCCAGCTAAACAACAATGACAACTGCAATAACAAAATAGCCAGGCGTTGTGGCAGGCGCCTGTAGTTCCAGTTACTTGGGAGGCTGAGGCAAGAGATTTGCTTAAGCCCAAGAGTTTGAGGTTGTTGTGAGCTGTAACACCATGACACTCTACTGAGGGCAACATAGTGAGACTCTGTCTCAAATAAATAAATAAATAAATAAATAAAGCTAATTTACAGATAAATTGGGCTCTTGCTATGTGCAAAGAATTCTTGAGTCAGGGCAGCGCCTGTGGCTCAAGGGAGTAGGGCGCCAGCCCCATCTGCTGGAGGTGGTGGGTTCAAACCCAGCCCTAGCCAAAAACTGGAAAAACAAACAAACAAAAAAGAATCCTGAGTCACAGAGGATTAAGATATGGTTATAAAAGAAAAGAGTCTGGAAGAAAGAAATGGGTGGAACCGGTCAGTGCATTTAGAACATGGGAATATTCCGCCTTCCTATTCCCAGTTGGAATGCCAGCTCTGTGACTCTCCAGAGCTCTATTGTGACGCTTATTCTAACGATTCTGCTCCATGTCAGGGATTCCTTCTGGGTGTGTGTGGGAATCACACATTGAATGCAGATGACGAGTTTATATTTTTCTTTTCTTTTTTGAGACAGAGTCTCACTTTGTCACCCAGCCTAGAATGCTATGACCTTAGCCTACCTCACAGCAACCTCAAAGTCCTGGGCTCAAGTGATCCTCCTGCCTCAGCCTCCTGAGTACTGGGACTAAAGGCACCTGCCACCTTGCTCGGCTAGTTTTCCTATTTTTAGTGGAGACAGGGTCTCACACTCTTGGCCTCAAACAATCCACCCATCTTGGCCTCCCAGAGTGCTGGGATTATAGGTGTGAGCCACCATGCCCAGTCAATAGTTTTTGAATTCTTTATCCCGTGGTGGCAGTCTGTGTTGTAGGTTTTTTTTTTTCTGCTGGACCCTTATTTAAGACTAGCCCACTCAGTATCCCAGAAGCAATCTCCGCAATAGAGAGAGATTGTCTCATGATGCCAGCTGACACCACCTCTCTTCCCGTTTATAATAATATAATTCTTTGCTAGCATTGTTTCTATTTCTTGGCTTAATTCTCACCCTAATAATTCACATAAACTGTACGAAGGTTGTATGATTAAAACATTTTTACTTTAATGCCTTCAGAAAGATGAGTTTCGACCAGGAGGAAAGAAGGTAAAGAAAGAGACATTCCGGAACCAAAAAACTTCTTTTTTCCAAAGTTCAAGGTAAGAAAACAGGACTGGTTGCAACAGCTTATGCCTGTGATCTCAGCATTCTGGCAGACCGAGGTGGGAGGATTCCAGGAGCTCAGGAGTTAGAGACCAGCCTGAGCATAGAGCAAGGCACCTGCCTCTACTAAAAATAGAAAAACTAGCTGGGCATTATGGTGGGCACCTGTAGTCCCGAGGCAGGAAGATCGCTTGAGCTCAGAAGTTTGAGGTTGCTGTGAGCTGTGACAACACAGCACTCCACCCAGGGTGACAGAGTTCAAAAAGAAAAGAAGGTAAGAAAACATAAAACATCCTGTTGGACAAAAGTGGGAAAGAAATAACAGTGGGAGCCCTGAAAATCAGTTAGAAATTAACAGAATTAACTTGGATGATGGAGACCCACAAGAAGTTGCTAATGGTCAGAGTGACAGAGTGGAAGCAGAAATAAGGTACCATGAGTCAGGTCACACTCGGCAACTCTGAGGAAGGCCTTTTATGAGCCCACCTCCTGGCATCTGGTGACTGGAGGGTGCACCATGACGAGAACTGACTCCTGAGAAAATGACATGTGAGTATATAGCACTGAATACAACCTCCATCCTAGTCATTCATTTTTTTCATGAGTCAAAAGAAAAAAAAAGTCTTCACATTTAATTTCTGTCCAGAAAAAAACTGATGGAGAATAAGAGGTTCGAGGGGATCTTGTCTAGACATGAGCAAAATCAAATCTATACTAAAATAGAACTCTTCCTTATACTCTGTACCGTGATGGCTTCCTGAGGCAACTTGCCACCAGAACGTCATTTTAGATGCCATTCACTCAGATGGGTGAGTCTACCGAGGTCTACAAGGCAGAGGAAGACACCTGACCCTGGCGATCCTTTATGCATTCGAAGTCCAGCAATACATAAATGGCCTATCTGAAGTCCAGGAATACTTCAATGGAATAGTTCTCATTTTTGTTAGGATGAATGAGATTAAAGCACATAGCACTTGATAAAGGAGCATTTAGCTTTTGGTCAAGCTGAGGAAAGAGCCTAATGAGAGAAAGAATCTATAATATATCTACAGTCTTCTTTCTTTGTTTTTGCTTTTTGAGACAGAGTCTCACTCTGTCAGCCTGGGCACAGTGCAGTGGCATCATCATAGCTCACAGCAACCTCAAACTCCTGGGCTCAAGTGATCCTCCTGCCTCAGTCTGCTGAGTAGCTGGGACTACAGGTACCTGCTACCACTCCCAGCTAATTTTTCTATTTTCAGTAGAGACAGGGTCTTGCTCTTGCTCACACTGGTCTCAAACTCCTGTGCTCAAGGGATCAGCCTGCCTCGGCCTCCCAGAGTGCTGGGACCACAGTTGTGACCCACCACACCCAGCCTATTGTTTTCTTCTTTCAGGTCTCAGGTAGGTTGTTAGTGGAGTTTCCCAAGAGACTGGGACCATATTGTCAATTCAGATATTATGATGTGTCATTATCATTTAAACCTTTGTACTAGTTTACACCCAAATACCCAAACTTCCAGCCCCCCAACCACTGTGTTTAAATGTTTTCACAGTGCTGTATATATAAAATAATAACTCTCAAAATAGTAACAGAGACAGTCAATAAAAGTTTGGGTTTGATGATGAGCCCAGTGTATGGGAGTTCTACATTGAGTCATAATTGGCTTTGTGTTGAGACAGTGCATGTCAGTTGGTGTATCAGGCACAGAGGAGATAACAACATAGCAACGGATCACCCACTTTTTACTCAACATAGCAGAACCATCGGGAGGATCTTTCTAATCCCAGAATAGAAGCAAAACCCCACCCCAATATCCATCCTTGAGAAAATGACTACAGCAGATTTGATGGAGAACCTCAGGGAAGAGCTTACCTGTTTCATCTGCTTGGACTATTTCAACAGCCCAGTGACCACCGAGTGTGGGCACAGCTTTTGTCTCATGTGTCTCCTCAAGAGCTGGGAGGAACATAACAAACCTTTGTCTTGCCCCGAGTGCTGGAGGACCCTGGATGGCCCGCACTTCCAGCCCAATGAGCGTCTGGGGAGGCTGGCTGGCATTGGCAGGCAGCTCCGGTCGCAGGTGCTCCAGGGGGAGGAGGAGCAGAGCCTCTGTGGGAGGATGCCACCTCCCACCAAGTCCTTCTCTGAGGAGGAGCAGGGGGGCACTGGCAGCACGAACAGAGGCCATCTCTCCAGCGAGGCTGAGGAGCACCACAAGGTAAGCTGGCGGCTCCATCCCAGAACAACAGATGCCAGGCCGGCACGCTGGCTCATACCTGTAATCCAAGCACTCTGAGGCGAGTGGATTGCCTGAGCTCAGGAGTTTGAAATCAGCCTGAGCCAGAGCAAGACACAGTCTCTAAAAGTAGCTGGGCGCTGTTGCAGGCCCCTGGAGTCCCAGCTACTTGGGAAGCTGAGGCAAAAGAATTGCTTGAGCCCAGGAGTTTGAGGTTTCTCTGAGCTATGACACCACAGCACTCTACCAAGGGCAACAAAGTAAGACTCTGTCTCAAAAAATAAAAAAGTAAAAATAGGCTTGGTGCCCGTAGCACAGTGGTTATGGCACCAGTCACATATACTGAGGCTGGCAGGTTTGCACCTGACCTGGGCCAGCTAAACAACAATGACAACTGCAACAAAAAATAGCCAGGTGTTGTGGCAGGTGCCTGTAGTCCCAGCTACTGAGGCTGAGGCAAGAGAATCACTTAAGCCCAAGAGTTGGAGGTTGCTGTGAGCTGTGACGCCACAGCACTCTACCAAGGGTGACATAGTGAGACTCTGTCTCAAAAAAATTAAAAAAGATAAAAATAAAAATAATTAGATTCCATCACTTTTAATTTTCATAATGTTCTTCAGCGGTGACAGTCCTCTCTGGCCCCTCACCACAACCTTGCATGGAACCTGCTTCCCCTCTTTGTTAGCGTCCTGGCCACCTTGTAATTGTTGGTCTTTGAGGCCCCTGATCCTCTACCCGCTTGCCACAGAAAGTTTGTTTCTATTGCAGGAGAAACTCCAGGGGATCCTAAATCTTCTGCGTAAAAAGAGAAAAGAAGCTCAGACTATATTAACCCATGAGAGGGAGAGAGTGATACTGTGTAAGGTCAGTATCGGTGTCACTTTGGGATCTAGTATATGATTCCATGAGAGGGATTAAAGGGACGCTTACTTAAATATCAGCAAAACAAAAAAAAAGAGACACAGATTTCCTTCAGTTCGCATCTTGCAGTGTGCATGGTCCTTGCTTTGCACGGCCTCCCTCTGCATGTCTACCTGGGAAGTTCCGCATGCCCCATCTCTAGGCAGTCTTTCTTCCATTTCTCCTTGTTTCCTTGTGTACCTAGAGAACTCTGTGGCTACCTCCATGATTGCTCTGATTATAGCTATTTAAAATACAAGCTATACTTACAGACTTATAACATAGGATGAATATCGTTTTTCAAAAGGAATACTTCAGGCCACGCATAGCGGCTCATGCTTGTAATCCCAGCACTCTGGCAGGCCAGGCAGGAGGATGACTTGAGCTCAGGAGTTCAAGATCAGTGTGAGAAAGAGCAAAACCCTGTATCTACTAAAAGTAGAAAAATTAGGTGGGTCTGATTGTGGGCACCTGTAGTCCCAGCTACTTGGGAGGAGGAGGCCGGAGGGTAGTGTGAGCCCAAGAGGCTGAGGTTGTTGTGAGCTATGATGACAACACGGCTTGGTACCCAGAGTGACAGAGTGAGACTCTATCTCAAAAAATAATAATAAATAAAATAAAATACAAGTTATAGTCATGGACTTGTAACACAAGATGAAAACCAATTTTCAAAAGGAAAATTTGAAATGGCTTGGGGGAGAAAGAAAAAAATTCAAAAGAATAAAGAGAAAGGAATATACAGGCAAAATAGTAGTTTGGATTATACATAAACAAATGCTCAAGGTTGGCCACAGATTTGTATTTGGGCTATGTAGCAGTCAGAGCAAAAAACTAAATGTTTAATTAGATAGTAAAAGAAATATGTATATCAGATTCTCTCAATAGACTTTGAGTTCTTAAGTGGGAATGCTTTTATGTATATTCCTATTCCTCGTGTGTGATTTCATGCCTACTTTCAGTGAATAAATTTCTGTTGAATTGGCCAGGGGGGGTGGCTCCCATCCTGAAATCCCAGCACTCTGGGACACTGAGGCAGGTGGATTGCTTGAGCTTAGGAGTTCAAGACAAGCCTGAGTAAGAGCAAGACGTCGTCTCTTCTAAAAATAGAAAAACTAGCTGGGCAATATGGTGGGTGCTGGAGTCTCAGCTACATTAGAAGCTGAAGCAGAAAGATCCTTGAGTATAGGAGTTTGAGGTTGCTTGAGCTGGGCTGGGGCCATGACACTCAAGCCTGAACCTCTGTCTCAAAAGAAAAAAAACAAAAAAAATCTGTTGAATGAATGAATTAACACACATTTTTTGGTAAGCGTCTTCTTCTTCTTTTTTTTGCTTTGGTTTTTTTTTTGTTTGTTTGTTTTTGAGACAGAGCCTCAAGCTGTCACCCTGCATAGAGTGCAGTTGCATCACAGCTCACAGCAACCTCCAACTCCTGGGCTCAAGCGAGTCTCCTGCCTCCGCCTCCCAAGTAGCTGGGACTGCAGGCACCTGCCACAATGCCCGGCCATTTTTTGACTGCAGCCGTCATTGTTGTTTGGTGGGCTGAAGCTGGATTTGAACCTGCCAGCTCAGGTGTATGTGGCCGGTACCTTAGCCACTTGAGCCACAGGTGCCGAGTCTTTGCTTTGGTTTTATCCTAGTGCTGGTCCCTATCTGTCCTAATTTTGATTATTTTTGGCTTCTCCCTCTAGAATGGCAGCCCCCTGGGAACAGAAATTTTGGTAGCATGCACACCTTCAAAAGCATCAAGCTCTCCACCCACCACTGATGGAATACATGAGTCACTATGAAAGTTTTTTTTTTTTTTTTGTAGAGACAGAGTCTCACTTTGTCACCCTAGGTAGAGTGCCATGGCGTCACACAGCTCACAGCAACCTCCAGCTCCCGGGCTTAGGCGATTCTCTTGCCTCAGCCTCCCGAGTAGCTGGGACTACAGGCGCCCGCCCCAATGCCCGGCTATTTTTCTGTTTTGCAGTTCGCCCAAGCCGGGTTTGAACCCGCCACCTTCGGTATATGGGGCTGGTGCCCTACTCGATGAGCCACAGGCGTCGCCCCACTATGAAAGTTTTGAGACAGACTATCTCGTGGTCTGTATTTGACTTCCAGGAAAGAGCCGGCAGCATCCTTTCTGATTCCCCCGTACGCAGTTCAGCGTAACTCGGCTCATCAGTGTTGCTGGAAGGGCTTCATTTGTTTCCATCCACACAGGTTTTATCTTCCTTGGTTTTTATATACCTGAAAACTTTGGTCAGGGCCCACGTGTATGTGTTATGTGTCAGGTGTAGGAATTGTCAGAGGGGAACTGCAGGACTGTAAGGACTGAGAATCCATGGATGTCGCTAACTCTGCCGTTCTGGGTGTGCGTGTGTGTGCGTTTGCGATGGTGGCAGGAAGAGACAAAGACTTACAGACAGGTGGTTGTGTCAGAGTACATGAAGATGCACCAGTTCCTGAAGGAGGAGGAGCAGCTGCACCTGCAGCTGCTGGAGAAGGAGGAGAAGGAGAACATGCGGAAGCTGCGGAGCAGCGAGATTCAGCTGACCCAGCAAGTCCGGAGCCTGAGCAGGATGATCGCGCACATCGAGAGCACCTGCCAGAGCTCCCTGTTAGAATCTCTGGAGGTGAGAGTGCAAGCTCGGGAGAGGCGGGACAGTCAATGGGAAGAGTCATGGAAACCCTTATAGGACATGAGTTCTTTTTTTAATTCATCTGAAAAACTAAGTTCTGGCCTCAAAGCAGCTTTCCCAAAGAATTAACATTTACATGTTAATAAAGTCTTAAAGATAAGAAGAAAAAAGTAAAAACCAAAGAAATACCCAACCCAGGCTTTCACACCTGCGATCCCAACACTCTGGGAGGTAAGGCCGGTGGACTGCCTGAGCTCAGGAGTTGGAGACCAGCTGAGTAAGAGTGAGACCCCATCTCTACTGAAAATAATAAAAAAAAACTAGCCAGGCGTTGTGGTGGGTGCCTGTAGTCCCAGCCCCTCAGAGGCTGAAGCAGGAGGATCTCCCAAGCCCAAGAGTTTGAGGTTCCTGTGAGCTAGGACACCAAGGATATAGAGTGAGACTCTGTTTCAAAAAAATAAATAAATAAAATAAATAACCAACCCAAGCCTGAGGATGACTTCGATTCTTCTGTGCCTGCATCTATACCTACCATTTTGTCTTTTTTTTTTTTGCAGTTCGGCCGAGGTTGGGTTTGAACCTGCCACCTTCGGTATATGGGGCCGGCGCCCTACTTGATGAGCCACAGGCGCCGCCCCCCCCCTTTTTTTTTTTTGAGATAGGGTCTTACTCTGTCATCCAGGCTAAAATGCCTAGCTCACAACAACCTTAAAGTCTTAGGCTCAAGCCACCCTCCTGCTACAGTTTCCCAAGTAGCTGTGACTTACAGACACATTGGCATGACATCTGGCTAATTTTCTAAATCTATTTTGGTAAACACAGCATTTTGATATGATGCTCAGGCTGGTCTCAAAGTCCTATCCTAAAGCAATCCTTCTACATCATTCTCTCAAGGTGCTAGGTGAGCCACTGCACCTGGCCTGTCAAAAACATATATATATATATATATATTTTTTTTTTTTTTTGAGACAGAGTATCACTCAGTTGTCCTGCAGTTGAGTGCTATGGTGTCACAGCTCACAGCAACCTCAAACTCTTGGTTGGGCTCAAGCAATTCTCTTGCCCCAGCCTCCTGAGGAGCAGGAACTACAGGCGCTCACCACAACACCCGACTATTTTTAGAAATGGGTTCTTGCTCTTGCTCAGGCTGGTCTTGAACTCCCAAGCTTAAGCAATCTGCCCACCTCGACCTCCCAGAGTGCTAGGATTATAGGTGTGAGCCACCATGCCCAGCTTATATTTTAAATTTATGAATGTGCATTTGGGACATGCTGAGCCCACTAAATCGAATCTTCACAAAGACCCCGTAAACATTAAGTATTAATACAATTATGATACAGAGTATTGGTGACCGCCATCTCCTGGATGGGTTCATAGCAGCAACATTTAACCACAGGAGTAAGGCTCTGGCCTGTCCAACAGCATTAGCTGGTGGAGCCCAGCACTCTGTGTCCCTGACGCCTGCCCTTCCTCACCATCCTTGCTGCTTTTCTAGGCAGCTGCATGCTCTGGGACCTTCTTTCTTTTGTTTTGAGACAGGGTCTCACTCTGTGCCATGGTGTCAGCATAGCTCACAGCAACCTCAGACTCTTGGTCTCTTTGTGATCCTCCTGCCTCAGCCTCCAGTAGCTGAGACTACAGGCACCCACCATGACATCCACTAATTTTTTTTTTTTTTTTGAGACAGAGCCTCAAGCTGTCACCCTGGATAGAGTGCCATGGCATCACAGCTCATAGCAACCTCCAATTCCTGGGCTCAAGTGAGTCTCTTGCCTCTGCCTCCCAAGTAGCTGGGACTACAGGC
>CAUYON010003640.1:0-19464 GCA_963573935.1 Arctocebus calabarensis
GGCGCCTGTAGTCCCAGCTACTTGGGAGGCAGAGGCAGGAGACTCGCTTGAGCCCAGGAATTGGAGGTTGCTGTGAGCTGTGATGCCATAGCACTCTACCCAGGGTGACAGCTTGAGGCTCTGTCTCAAAAAAAAAAAAAAAAAAGAACTGAAACAGCATGTTTAAAAGAGGAAGAGCTTTATTTCAGCCAGCAGAGTGAGGCCCAGAAGAATTAAAAAATGGCTACAGTCTCCGAGTTGGCTCAGTTTTCTCCTTTTATCTCCACTTAAAAATTTCCAGTCCACTGGGACCTTTCTCATTGCTTAGTTTGAATCAAGCTGGAGAAGCGGGCTCTGGCTTTTACAGAACTGTGGACTTTCACAGAAGCCAGAGCAAGCGTTAGTTTCCAGGTCCCAGGAAGTTAAACTTCTACAAATTCTTCAGAGCTAAGTCATCATGGGGAGAACCTTGCAGGTGTATCCTTGGTGTCTCCTTGGGCAGACCTCTGTTCTCTTTGACCTTACTTTTTCCAGGTATCCTCTCTCAATAGGAATGCGCTTGGAGATAGAATATTAAAATTAATACTTTCTACTGTAAATTCTACTGTATCTTCTAAGATAAATATTGTGATGGACAATTTTATTGTGAAAATTGCCTGAATATGTCTAAGGTTGACATAGAAACAGAATAAGCATTAGTAAATCTAATTAGTTTGTAACATAGTGAGGCTTTTCCTTTTCCTTTCTAATTTTTATTCACTTCAGACTTCATTGTTTGTACTTTTTGTAAATAAATTTTATGGGAAAAACTGATTTGGAAATAAAGCTAAGGCTTATAAATATTTAAAATACAGTTCTATGATAAATCCAACCTGAATGGTATTCAGCATCAGAATCAGACTATGGTAATACTTTCCTTTTCTAATGAAGGAGGCAATATAATGAAGGAGGGGATATAAAGAAGGAAGAGATATAATGAAGGAGGGATATAATGA
Organism: Arctocebus calabarensis; assembly: GCA_963573935.1. NCBI lineage: Eukaryota > Metazoa > Chordata > Mammalia > Primates > Lorisidae > Arctocebus > Arctocebus calabarensis. The sequence goes on from CAUYON010003640.1 coordinate 975, forward strand.
AGGGGGGACATAATGAAGGGGGTATAGTGAAGGAGGGATATAATAAAGGAGGGATATAATGAAGGAAGAGATATAATGAAGGGATATAATGAAGGAGGGATATAATGAAGGGATATAGTGAAGGAAGGGATATAATGAAGGAGGGATATAGTGAAGGAGGGGATATAATGAAGGGGGATATAATAAAGGAGGGGATATAATGAAGGGGGATATAGTGAAGGGAGGTATAGTGAAGGGCAGGAAATGGAGTCAGAGCCCAGGAATCCCATCTCTCTTCCTAACCTGGACATAGGTCATGAACAATGCCCCCTTTGGGGCTCCTCTTTTTTGTTTCTGCTTCCATGTGCGTTATGATGATCTTGAGGGATGTGAAGTGAATATGACGGTGACTGGATGGTTCCTGGACTCTCTTGTACTCGGGGTACTTTCCTATTCTATTGCTGGAAAATCCATTATGGTCTCCCTCTCATCAGGGTGGATAAAAATAGTGGCCTTAATTTTTTTTTTTTTTTTTGCTTAAATATCTATACTGATCCAGGGTACTGGTACTTTTCTTCAGAGCTATGTAAATATACGTTTTTAACTATTTTAACATTTTTATCTCTAGTAGCTCATTTGGGGAGGAAATTAACATACCAATATTTTGCAAAGACAAAATAATAGTGTTACCAGATGAAGAGGGTCCAGCTTCCTGTCACTGTCGGCCAATATACAGATACAGGGACAGGTCCACCAAACTTTAATTGTCAGAAGACCAGGATTCTACCGAACAGGAGAGTAGCCTCTCCAACACTGTTCTGTTCTTCCATTTCCAAAATTACAATTTTATACATAGAATTCAAAACAAAGACCACACCAACCCCAATTCCAAATAATTATCAGCACAACTCAGTGACCTACAACTTTCCAATTCAAAAGCTAATCTCCTACATCAATCTACCTAACCTACTCAGGATGGGCATATTTAGGGTGGGAGTTGAATTTACAAAACAGTAAGAATGGGAGACAGGGGTGAAGGTCACTTAGCACCTACACTGACCAGACCAGCTGTGTCGTGTCTGCCCAGCCTGACGGACTCCATCTTATTTTCACTACAGGTGCTCTCAGCAGGAGAAGGATTGTGCAGGAAAAAGAGAATGTTGCTAAAGTTACTTTGCAGTTGTTTAAGACATGACATATCCTCACTGAAAAACAGTAATAGTAATAAAATCATTAGTAATGACAAATTTAATAAAAAAAAACTGTAAGGGAGAAGAAATAACTTTCTCTCTACCATTCTGAGTTCTCAGCTGGGGCAGATCCCTGTAACAGAAGTTTACTAACATGTACACATCATGTATACGTGGGAGTTACTCAGAGAAATGAGTAAATCTCAAACAGGTGATTGTAGAATTCAGGCTTAATAACTATATCCACCGTAACAAGGAAAGTAAGGTGTTGAGGTGGCCAGTTGTGGGGAGGTGGCCAGGAAGAGCGGGGCAAACAAGAATAAGGTTTATTCTGCAGATTTGAGTCTTCTCCTTAGTAAAAGTTCCTTGGGGGGTTAGTTATCTTTCTCTTCCCCTTACAAACGGAGTTTTCCTTTATCAATGTATGTTTTTCTTACAAAAGAGTAATCTCTACTCTATTTTTGGAGCTTCTCCTGCATCAGCTATTTTTTCAAAATTACCACCTCAAAATAATTGTTATGCCCAAGGAGACTTATTCTGGTGTCCTGTATATTCAGTAGTCAGTGAATGAGTGAGAAAGGAAGTATATGACCATCTCGCCCCTTGGTCACACTGCTGTGTGACAATGACTGTGGCCAGTGAGAGCAAGAGGAAAACCAGGAGGTAGGTTACAGTTAGATGATACTGGAGAAGCTGTTCCCCACTCAGCCAGGGAAAGACCGAGAGAGTTCATGAGTAGACAGAGTAAGCCCATCCCTCACCCTGAGCATCCTGAAGGAGAAGGGCATCTTCTCTCTCCAGAAGGCAGGTTCTACAGTTTACAACCAATGTTCCCACCCCCCACCCCAGGGGCCATTCTGCCTACTAAAAAACGAAACCAAACTCCTCTCTGCTGCCTGAGATTCTCTTAAATAAAGAGTTAAACCATTCATTTCCTAATCAGTAATTTTGGAAAATAAGAAGAAAAAAAGGAAATTTGGTTTTCAAAGCACTTAAGTGCAAATAATCTTTAGTTTAAAGGCAATCAGTCAATCTACCAACAGAATAAATTTCCTGTTGCACCCTGTTTTATATTTTATTTTATTTCTTTATTTTATTTTTAAGACAAGAGTCTCAAGCTGTCTCAAAAAGCTGGGTAGAGTGCTGTGGTGTCACAGTTCACAGCAACCTCAAACTCTTGGGCTCAAGCGATTCTCTTGCCTCAGCCTCCCAAGTAGCTGGGACTACAGGCGCCCACCACAACGTCTGGCTATTTTTTTTGTTGCAGTTGTTGTTTTAGCTGGCCTGGGCTGGGTTCAAACTTGCCAGCCCCGGTGTAGGTGGCCAGAACCCTACCCACTGAGCTATGGGTGCCGCCCCTACTTTATATTTTATTTGGTAATTTCTAATTCATTATCTCATTCAATTATCTCAATATTCCTGTAAGAAAATAATTTTTCCCCCCTGTCTTAAAGAGAACAAATCTGAGGTTCGCAGGGGTTAGGTCATTAATAACTGAATCTAATAGAGCTGGAACAAAAGTGCTCTCACTCTTTTATATAATCACCAATGCTGATAAACCAAATCTTCCCAAGCGGTACTGAACTATAGAATTTTGAAGACACTGTCTTTTAATCAAGTATTTATTGTCAGCTGTGTACAAGACACAGGAGAAACAAAGAGCTGTCTTCATAGAGCTTAGAGTCCAGTGGGGCAGGCAGGCCCAAATGCATCCAATTTTTATACAGTATAATCCGTGCACCAGGACAGGATGCCCAGGTATTTGTGGTGCACACAATAGGGGCCCTGCTGGGGAGAGGGAGGGAAGGATATTTAAGTCCAGACCTGAAGCATTGCAGTGGCTGGTGGTGGCAATCTGGTGGACAGGTAAGGACTGGCATTCCAGGCAGAGGTACCAGCCTAGATCAGCCCAGAATAAAAAGTCAAGTGTTAAAGTTGAACTGCAGGTGGTTCAGCAGGGATGGAGCAAAACCATGAATCCACCAAAGAGTTGAATCTGTGAGAGAAGCCTTGACTAGATGGTTTTAAGGCTTATAAGCTATTAGTTTTTTTTTTTTTTTTTGAGATGGTCTCACCCTGGGTACAGTGCTGTGGCATCATAGCTCACAGTAGCCTCAAACTCTTGGGCTCAAGAGTTCCTCTTTTCTCAGCCTCCCAAGTAGCTGGGATTCTAGGCACCTGCCATTACATCCAGCTAATTTTTCTACTTTTAGTAGAGATGAGGTCTCATTCTGGCTCAGGTTGGTCTTGAATTCCTGAGCTCCTATGATCCACCTTCCTCAGCCTCTCACAGTGCTAGGATCACAGGCAGGAGCCACCACACCCAGCTTCATGAACTTTTTTAAAGGAATCTGAAATTTTCCTTGGAAGCCTTAGGGAGCTTTTGCAAAGTTTTAAGTATTGAGAAGAAATGATTAGATTTGTATTTAAGACAGGATTTTTCCGTATACCTTGTGAAGAATAGATTTGATTCACAGAAACCTCTGGAAACAAAGCATGTTTGAATAAACTGTACCCAGACTCTGACATGAGTGCCATCTCCAGGGACAGGTCTGAAGACTGGGCCAGGATCTGGGTGCAAAACAGGAGAACTCCATTCCTGTGTTGCACCATTTTGTCGTTTGTGGACAGATAGTGTTTCAGGCCCCTGTCGGAGACAGTGAGAACAGAAGCTGTGCCACAGTGGGTGGGAAGGGGATTGGGAGGTGCAGAAGAGGAGACGGCTCTTTCAAGACTCAAGGAGGAGCCAACGGGATGGGTTGAGAGCAGCCCACAGAGAGAGAAGAAATAGTCTTCTGGTTGCCAGAACCAAGGTCTTCTTTTTTTATAGTTTCAGGGGAGTGACAAGGAATACCAAGAGTATTCTGCAGCGATTCACCATTTCATTGTAAAAGGAATTTGGAGCTTCAGAAAGACATAATGGTAAGAGTTTCATTTTTTTTCATCAAAGGATGAAAGCAAGCAGAAGATAGGGAGGGTGGAAGACAAAGAAAAGGGGTCAGAAGGAGGTTGCACTACTTACTGGTGACCGAAGATTGAGCAGTACAGACAGGAACAACCGCCCTGAGTACCTGTGGGAAGCCAGCGGGTGATGAGTTACCTGGTGAGCTTTCACATGTTGTCAAGCCAAGATGGCAACAGAACACTGCTTAGATCTCAGATGTGTCAGCGCTGGCTAGCTGCTGACGAACCCTTAGAGGCAATGTGGTATGGAACACTGGGGGAGATTTGTTGTACCGTGAAAGCACTTAAAACTATCTGTTTCTCAGGAGTTTGAACTGCTACTGTATTTCTCAAGATAAATGTTTCCAGAAGAAGCAGAGACATTTTAAAACATCAGTGAATGATAAGGTGAAAATTTGGGCCAAGACTTATCTTCAAAGATTTCAAATTTCAGGTATCATACTCCCCATAATTTTTGCCTTTAATCCAACTGAGGTAAACACTAATAACATGAAGAAAAATATTTAAAACCTTCACAATTTGGAAATTTCAAAATACATAACTAAATGATTCAAAAGCCAGGGGAAGTCATAAAAGAAATTACAAAATACTTACTTTGAACTGAAGAAAAATAAAGAACTTCATATCAAAACTTTTGAACTGTAGCTAAATCAACATTAAAGGAAATTTACAACCTTATCGCTTTTATTAGAAGGGTGAATGTCAGTAAGCAAGCATACAACTTGAGAAGTTAGAAAAATGTCAACTTCAAGAAGAAAAAGGAATACAATAAGAAGAAAAATAATTAATAGGAGGTGAAGGGGAACTAAGCCAAAATAAAGAAGATCAAGAAAAACGAAGTTGAAACGTTGAAAACATTAGTAAAACTGACAAACATCAGTAAAATTTTTTAAGAAAAAGAGAGAGAAGTGGCAAATATTAACAATACTATGGGTTTTTTTTTTGTTTTTTTTTTGATACAGAGCCTCAAGCTGTCACCCTGGACAGAGTGCCATGGCGTCACAGATCACAGCAACCTCCAATTCCTGGGCTCAAGCCAGTCTCTTGCCTCTGTCTCCCAAGTAGCTGGGACTACAGGCGCCTGCCACAACGCCAGTCATTTTTTGGTTGCAGCCGTCATTGTTGTTTGCTGGGCCCGGGCTGGATTTGTACATGGCTGGCGCCTTAGCCTGTTGAGCCACAGGCGCCGAGCCAATACTGTGTTTTTTTTTTTAAGACAGAGTTTCACTTTGTCACTTTGTGGGTAGAGTGCCCTAGCATCGTAGCTTGCAGCAAACTCAAAATCTTGGGCTCAAGCAATCCTTTTGCCTCAGCCTCCTGAGTAGCTGGGACTACAAGCTTATACCACAATGCATAGCTATTTTTTACAGACAGAGTCTCACTCTTGCTCAGGCTGGTCTCCAACTTCTGAGCTCAAGCAATCTACCTGCCTCCCAGAGTGCTAAGATTATAGGCACGAGCCACCGTGCCTGACTTTAGAAGATTAATAGAGATTTTTAAAAATATTGTAAATCTTTATGTCATAAATTAGGAGATAAAATATACATATTCTTATAAAAATATAATTTTCAAAACTGACTCAATATTAAATAGGAAAACAAATTTTTATATGACCTTAAAAAAATAATTTGGTTATTTCAAAACTACTCAAAAGGGGGTTGTGTAAATTCACACATTTCATGGTACTGGCACACTTCTTGGGTGAAGGGCACACCTACAACCCAGACTTTAACCTTACAAAAATCATACTATGTAACATAATCTTATGTACCGCCATATTAATCTGAAATAAAAAAAAATTAAAAACTCTCAAAAGAATTTGCCCCGAGTTGTACCAAATTTTTAAGAAAAGAATAAATCCAATTTATGGAAACCCTTTGTGGGATAAGAAAAATTCTTCTACAATGCATTATGTAAAGGCTGGTATTACTTGATATCAAATTAATGATAGGCAATATGAAAACATAAAAGTACTGACTACTCTCACTCATGTGCACACAAATGCAAGAGTCCCAACAAATTATTAGCAAACTCAATTTCAAACTGTGTAATAAAATTATAATCCATCATGTTGAATTTGAGTTCACTTCAGGAATGCAAGGTTGGTCCTACACTGGAAAATACATTAATTTATTTGATGACATTGACAGATTAAAGAGGACAAGCGTATGTACCAAGGCAGTGTGTCTCTGAGTGGGAGATGTAATTTCTGTACCACTTTCTAAAATAAAGTTGCTTGACCTGGACTTGCTCACTATGGACATGATGGTGACCTAGAAGAAAGGGAAGCCACATAAAGGAAAAATATCTGGGTTTTAGAATTACCTCCTGGATCTAAGCTGCTAAAGCTGGCCAGCCCGCCTGCCCATCACAGTAATGGGATATTTTGGTCTCTTCATTTAAGCAACTTAAAAATATGTCCTAATTAACACAAAGAAACAAGGAAATCTCCAAACAAAAGCAGAAAATGTTACCCCCACACGCTCTAGTTCTTCCTTTCCCGGCTGCCTGTGGTGGTGTGGAGGGAGTGAGGAGGCAGGCACGCCCAGGCTGGGGCCAAGGTCCACCTTGGGCTAAGGGCTGACCTTGGGCATCTTAATGAGCCTCTCTGAACCTCAGTTTCCCCCTAAATAGTGTGGAAAATTTATTTCCCCTAAATCATATGGGTCCTTCTTAGAAGATAGATAACAAAAAGGGTATATCAATGCTAGTCTTTGGAGCAAAGTTAGATGAGGCATTGTGGGACATTGATTTTTTTATCTAAAGAGTTTTCAGATAAAATACAGGATATCCAATTAAACTTGAATTTCAGATAAACAATAAATAATTTTTTAGAATGTTTCAGATATTTGGATAGGACAAAACTAAATGAAAAAGTATATATTGTTTATCTGAAAATCAAATTTAAATGAGCATTATTATCTTGCTGTTGTTGTTTTCTTTGTTTTTGTTAAGTCTGGTAACTCTATCTGAAGAAGAGAAAGTAGATACCTTTGGTCTGGCTTGAGCCAAAACCGAGGAGACAGAGGTAGTAAAAAATGAACCTCTCCTCTCATGGGAACAGCTGAGATCACCTATCTGGCACCTGCAGCTGCCTTAGTGACTGGGGTCTCCCTGATTAGGGCTGGACAAGGACCCCACCTTCCAATTTTTAGGCCTGGGTGAGCTCAGAAATCAGTCTCATCACCGACCGGGTCTTTAGGCACAAACAAGCTCTTTCTAGGCTACATTATCTGGGCTCCAGTAAGGTCACGAAGAAAGCAGCCTAATCAGTACTGGGTTATTCCTCCACAGCAGAGAGCACACATCCTACTCCATCACCCGGGCCAAGAACTGCAAGGCCTGAATTCCTTTTAGATTATTTTAGAAAAATTTTCTGCTAGGCAGACTTCTGCCCAATTGTGACATACTTCTCCTAACCCCGTGCCTGCAGGATAGAAAAAGCAGCATTTAAACACCCTAGACAGAAGATAGAGGGGGCTTCCCAGTTGGGTTCCCCCATCTCTGATGTGGGGAATCCTGTTACCCCACTTTCACTTATCAATATATCTATCAATCCTTCCACAATAAACTCTGTCCTGTCACTTATGTTTGTGGTTTGTGGGTTCATTCTCCGAATCTCCAAGATTAACAACTTGGCAGAGAGAAATTCTGGTGACTTCAGGAACCCAGGAGTTTGGTGACTGTGATACACAGATTAGTGCCAGAAAGCTAGCATATAGGCTCAGGGAAAATGAACTATTGGATGCTTAGGAAATATTTCCAAAATTCCCCCACCTGCTCTGAACCTGTTTTTTGACGATGAAGCGAATGGGTGAAGAAGAATGAATAAGACTTTTCGTTTAGTGTATTCAAGCATCACCTCTGTGTGCTTGTCATGTGGCCCAGAGACAGGATGTGGGGTGTGGCAGCAAAATGGAGATGTCGAGAGTCCCCTCTAAGGGTCGCTTTGAATATTCATGCTGAGCGTGAACAGAACACCACGCCTACAGTCAGGGCTCAGCCATGGTGTGAGTCGTCTTCTTTCTCTGTTCCCTGCTCCCCTCCTTCCTGGGAGCCTCCAAATTGTCTCAATATTCACACCTCCCTTTCCTCCTCCAGTCTGACCTACCAGACAGTTGCTACGATTCTACCCCCGTGATCCTGCGGTGCCGCTTCCTCTTTCCTCACTTAGCAGGTGTCTGTCTAAATCTCACTTATAAATATCTTGTGTTAACTCTCTACTCTAGATGGCGACAGTGCAGGGAATGGGACAAGCAGACCGTTGCATGAGGAAGTGTGGCTCTCACACAGTCTGCTTAAAAATTAGGCATAGACAGTGTGAAAAGGCAGATTCATGAGCTACACCCTCCAAAGACTGATTACCAGGAACAAGAAATGGGCACCTCAATTCTTACTTCTGTAAAGTTTGGGAACTCCTGACCACTGTGTAGAGGTACTGATCATGGTAAGGATGCTAACTGCTGGGAAGACTTAAGAGTTTATATCTTTTAGGATCATCTGCATTATACAGCTATTTATTTAGAGACAGAGTCTCACTTGGTTGCCTTGGGTAAAGTGCTGTGGTGTCATAGCTCACAGCAACCTCAAACTCTTGGGCTCAAGCAATCATCTGGCCTCAGCCTCCCGAGTAGCTAAGGTGCCCAACACAACACTCAGCTATTTTTAGAGACGAGGTCTCACTCTTCCTGAGGCTGGTCTTAAATTCGTGAGCTGAGGCAATCCCCTTGCCTCAGCCTCCCACAGTGCTGGTGAACATACTTTAATCCAAATGAAGAGATGACAAATGGTGGGAAATCAGGGGAGAGCTTTCAAGAAAAGCCTGAATGGAGTTCTCGACACCATGTCACAGAACCAGAAGCCAAGTACCTACTGCAAGAGTGGGGAGCCTGGGAAAGCCTAGACCTGAAGCAGTGTTCCCAGGCTTCCTGGTGTCACACCCCTTTATGCTTATAAAAATTATTGAGGACCTCCAAAGATTTTCTTTATTTAATAAGCCAGATCAGAAATTAAAACTGAGAATTTTTACAAATGTATTTAAAACTAAGAACAATAAGCACAGGCATTCACATAATCTATCTTTATTTAAAAAAAAAAAAACACCTAAATATGCTAAACCAGAACAGCAATGAGGAAACTTTGTTTTGCATACTTGCAAATAATAAATGGTTTAATAGAAAACAGCCAGATTCTCATCTCTATTTCTGCATTCAGTCTATTACCACGTCACACTGGAAAACTTCACTGTACACTCATAAGAAAGAGGGGAAAAAACACATAACATCTTAGTGTTACTAGGAAATAGTTTCTGGAATCCCCAGAGGTCCTGGGACCACCCTTTGAGACCCACTAACCTAAGTGGGTTGATTTGTCCCTTCTTCTCCCAAGTGACATGCTATTTATGAATAAAGAGGAAGGTGGGGAAACAACTCCGCCAAAAATTGTACCCACTTTACATTTTTTCCTAAGCTGATACTGGCTGTGAATCTCTCTGCCAGTTTTCAGTGACTCTTGGTGTCCTCAAGGGCACTTTTTCTTTGTTTTCTTTTCTGTGTGAAATGGTTTCCTGAGGTTCAAAGTCCAAGGGCAGGTTCAAGGGCAGTTACACTACTGAGCACCAGTAGCCTCTGTTCTGCATGTCACTCTTAGAGATATCTCAAGCTGTGTATCAAAATGAATGAGAGGCTGATCTTCCCAGGACACTTAGAAGCTCCTTCATCCCCTGAGACTGGCCACAGACACCCCTGCGGTGGAGCCCAGCCCTGCCCAGCATCTGCTCTCCAGGCCCCAGCTCTGTCCTCCCATATTCAGCACAACCCCTTTGCCTTGTGGGCCAGGCCTTGTCATGCTCTATCCCCCTTCAAGGCCAATGGTTTCTTTTCTCTTCCTACTTTACTCTAGATTTTACTCACTTCTGCTATGGAGAATGCTTTTTAGGTACCAATTCCTAGAACTAGCTGCCCCTCTAGACCTAGCTCAATTCCAAGCACAGAGTAGGGGACTGGGCTCTTTCCCTCCTTGTTCTTGCTTGGGCAATTGAAATAAAATTATCATAATGGTGGACTCTGAACCTAGGAGAGACCATCAGAAAAACCATTTCATATAGAAAAGAAAAAAAAAAACCCAAAGCAATTCAGTCCTGTGTTTAAAGATTCATAACAAGTCTCACAAAATATTTCTCTATTTGGAAAACAGAATTTCACATGTGTTGCAATAAAAGAAGTGTGTATTTTTCTCCCTGGAAACATAATACAGTTTTTGATGGAACAGCCTTTTTCTAATTAGTTAGAAATCTGCTGTCTTGTAATTGTATGTGAGCAAGGGAGTAATGACTGAGTGCTTGAGAGATCTGACTATGGCATCAGACCTTGATGGCCCAAAGCTTGAGAATCTCAGAGCTTCAGATGGAATGACTTGTATGAGGAAGTTACAGTGAAACAATTGCCATGGAGGTTGGTTTTTAATTAGACTGCAGAAGTTAGGGAAGAAAGGTGTTCTGATTAGAGGGAAGGATCTCGGCATCACTGTCATATTTTTAACCAGTCATGACAGGTAGTTATTATATTTAAGTTTCAAATTTCTTCAATTCCTATTATTGCTAAATCAAATCTTAATATAGCCACTCAAGATGGCTTAGACAGGTGTAAGCCAAAGAAACACACCATCAAAATGAAAGAGGTAAAAGAATCTTTAGTCTCTGCCTCTACATGAAAAAATATAGCAAAACAATAAAAATCACCACAAAATAACTTCACTTCACCTGCTCTTTTGTTCTTGGCCACAGGACTTCAGGAACTTGTGAGGGAGAGAAATGTAGACACTGGTGGTGTCTTGGGAAGAACTTGAACAGCGTCCTAAGCAAATGGTGACATAAAGGCCCCAGGTAGGTTAAAAGGGAAGCTGCCAATCATCTCTAAAGAGATGCATCTCATGTAACTGAGAGCACAGCCCCTAGTAAGGAACGGGCTAGGTCACTTCAGCAAACCAGGTGCCACCTGAAGTCCAACACTGAATCATAACTGGACCTCAGTGGGGCCTATCAGATAAACACTACAGAGGAAGGTTCGCCATATTCACACTTGACAACAACTTCTATGTGAGCTGTGATATGAAACTAATTGGGACAGCTGATTAATTCAGCATTGGTAAAAAGAGATGAGATTTTCTCCTATTGTAGTGACTCGGGAGCTCTTGGTTTAGCAGTATTTTCTGTCCATGGATTTATTTTTTGTTGTTGGAATTGCAAGGAGGTTTTGGTCTATGCCCAGTTGCTCATCACACAAAGATCCAATTATTGAGACAAATAATTGCTAAGGAAAAAAATGATTTTTTTTTTGAGACAGGATCATACTCTGTCATTCTGGGTAGAGTGCCATGGTATCATAGCTCACAGTAACCTCAAACTCCTGCAGCTTCCCAAGTAACTGGGACTACAGGCACCTCCCATGATGTCCCGCTAGTTTTTTCTATATTTTTTAGTAGAATTGGAGTTTTGCACTTCCTCAGGCTGGTCTTGAATCCTGAGCTCAAGCAATCTACCCACTTTGGCTTTTCAGAGTACTAGCATTATAGGCATGAACCACAGTGCCCAGTCTAGAGAAAAGGAATTTTTAATAGAAGTTATTTCAGGAGAACTGGAGAAGGAGCCCCAGACTAACTGAGATAAGGAGAGGACATGTCCCTTGGTTCAAGTCATGGTCTAACTAACAGGGGCTATGTGCATTCAATTGCCCTGACTATGTGCATTGGAACAGGTTGCAGGGGACAGTGAATCCATGTCAGGGACTCTGCCCAGGGGCCTTCAGAGTCTCAGCTCCTTTGTCTTGAAGAAAATCCATTTCTGGGGAAAAAAAAACCCTCAAATAGTCCAATAGTTAGTTAAGGGAGAAGATTATGTTGGGGTTCTGCCCCAGGGGCAGGATCTACCGAAACCTGGGGAACAGGTTGCAACCAACTGAAGAAGTATAAAATTAGAAATGAAGGCAAAGAAATAGACATGAGACACAGAATAGAATTAAAGGTGAGAATTCAGGGGTCCATTGCGCATTCCAGGGATTCCAGCAATGGCACCAAGTGAGTGTTTGCTCCACTCTGCTTCTATTGAAATCTATTTGCCCAGAGGGTAAGATGAGGGAGGGAACAAAGACATCAGCAGTTTCTCTGATTGAGCATATCAGTGCCTATCTTTATTATTATTAACCTTAAGGGTAGCCTTCAGAAATCTGAAATCTGAGCCTTGTATTGGGAGAGCCTCCTGCTTGAGAACACACACAGTTTCTAGGGAGGTGTTAAACTCCGCTAATCCCCTGTGGAGTAAAATGCCACTGGCATTAATCTCCTCTGAGGAATTGGTGGGAGGGAGGAATTTTCCTCCTATCACCACCATAGAGGATCTTCCTCTGTGATAAGGGACATAAGCTCTTCTGCCCACATCTCAGGGCTGGAGCTACGCCCTTGATCTCTGACTCAGGCAAATGCAAATCTCCACAATGGGTTTCTGCTTTGCCTGTTTACTAAGCAGGAAATGACCCCGTTACTGTATCTTTCTAGGTCTCTGCCACAGTCTCCTCTATGGCCATTATTTTCCTCAGAGTGCTCACAGAGCCAGCAAGGGTGTTTGTAAGCTATATGTCCAACAGACTAGAATTTCAGAAAAGTCAAGAAGCTTGCTAGCAATGGCAAGCTTAAATGTAAACTAGCTGACTTTTTTTTTGTTTTGACTCACTCAGCTTACTTTTTAATTTTCCCCTTTTTCTAGGGGTGCTTTGCTTTGCCAAGAATGGGGTCTTCAGTCCCCATTCTTCCTGCAGATTATGTAAAGGGCATGAAATCTGTTCAGTGGGTGACCAGTTACATCTTCATATGTCAGCAGGCAAGACCCCCCTTTGAAAAAATAACAGGGTATTGTGATCAAACAATGGTTGTCTCTACTGATTCTATACTTTTCCCAGAACATCTAAGGCAAAGCCTGTAGAATAGTCTCAATGGTAGGACACAGTTGCCATTGCTGAAAATCACTTTCTAAACTGAAAGGGGTTTCCCAGTTGTCTGGTGAAGGAGAAGAGGAGGGAAGCCAGAAAAGAGGGATGAAGGAAGAGCAGGGATGCAAGTTTAGAGAGCCAATATTAGAAATGGGAAGAAGAGGCCAGGCGTGGTAGCTCACACCTATAATCCTAGCACTCTGGGAGGCTGAAGTGGGTGGATTGCCTGAGCTCACAGGTTCAAGACCAGCCTGAGCAAGAGCAAGACCCTGTCTTTAAAAAAAAAAAAAATAGCTGGGTGTTGTGGTGGATGCCTGTAAGTGCCAGCTACTTGGGAGGCTGAGACAAGAGAATCATTTGAGCCCAAGAGTTTGAGGTTGCTGTGAGCTGTGATGCCAAAGCACTCTACAGAGTGAGACTCTGTCTCAATCAAATAAATAAATAAATAGAAAGAGAAATGGGAAGAAGAATCAATGTTGGGAAAATCAATCATGTGGAGAAGGACCAGACCTGAGGGGTTCAATTAGGGTCACAGGTAAGATTTTGAACTTCTAAAAGAAAAGTAATGAGGATCAATGAAGGAAGTAGGACACAGACATAAGAATGAGGATGGGCATGATGAGGACAAAAAGTGCAGATGATTATCTCATTGAAGTTGCTCGTTTCTTCTCCACCCCCAACTCCTTTTACAAAGGAAATATTTTTTGGTTTTTACCTAAAAGGGAATTATTTTAAAATGTATAAAAAGATCTAATTGTGTATGTAAATATAATTATATTTGTAAACATGTGTAAATATAAAAAGCTTAGAAAAGAGAGCTGCCAAAAAAGAAAACGATGTCCTTCCTAATTCAGTTCTGTGAATGTGGGGGGTTCTAAATAGTCTCCACCTAGTTATCTTTTCCAATAGAAAGCAGCACATTCTGTGAAATAAACAAGAAGAGGGGGCACAAGTTGCCAAACAGAATGGATGAATGGCCTGAAGAAATTCTTGTAAAAAGAGTTTCATGAACAAGACTTTCTAAATTTTTAGCTCATTCTCCTCTTCCTATTCTGCTCTGGTTGTTTTTATTGGATTTCTTAATATCCATGTAGTGTTTTTTTGCTTTAGTTTCCCTCTGCTGTAATCTTCTAACATTGTCTATACGCAAAGACCTGAGAAAGCCTCCAGTACAAGGAGAGATAAATTGGTTTCATTACTTTCTTGGCCATCCCGTAAATCACCAGTGTAGGTAATTGCAATAATTTCCAGCTTAGCATGCACCTTCTTCCCACATAATAGGATTAAAACACAGCCTGTCATGCTGCCCTGTTAAGGTTCATAGACTGAATTTATTTCTTCACTATCTGCATTTGATTAAACACTATTTCCATTTCAGATCTAACTACATCTATTTTCCTTTGCTATCTCACAAGGGATTTTGTAACACATCCCTTTTTTATTGAACAAAAAGTGCAGGGTTATTTCTGGAATGTAGCATGCTGTAGAATTCAACATATTTTCATGTGTAATATATTTGTAACATTTTAAAACATTGGATATCTCCTTTGTTTTTTATGATAAAAACAGAATGATTTTCAGAAAAAAATAAATGGGAAAGGACTTATTTGTTCTCTTTAACAACTTAGAAAGTTCTTAAATTGTAGCACTAAATCCTCTTTGCCTGATGCTCAGCATCGATCAACTTGAAAAACGATATCATGATTCATAGAAAGGAATTTTCAGATTGATTCATGAATGAATATTAGGTAAATTTAGTATAATTATGTTACATTTCAAAAACACTGGAACCAAACCATAGACAAGGAAGGTATGGTTGGTTTCTGTGAGGTTTTTTTGGGGGGGGTGAGGAGTGAGAAGGAAACATGGTTCCACTCTTACAAGGTCTAGAAAGTTAATATTTGACCTAAAATAAGGGGAATGTTAGAAGAGAAACAAGCAGCCAGGGCATGGTGGCTCATTCCTGGAATCCTAGCACCCTGGGAGGCCAAGGTAGGAGGATAACTTGATATCAGGAATTCAAGACCAACCTGAGCACGAGCAAGACTCTGTCTCTACTTGAAAAAGAAAAGAAAAAAAAAGGGGGGGAGCAAATGAGGCATCAGTTATATAGATGTCCCTGGGTAGGTGGAAGACGTTTGATTTGTCTTGTCTCCAGTTCTGTTACCTATAAAGATAAACTTCTAATCCATTGTCAGAATGGAATCCAGCAGGCTTTAATTACAGGTGTCATACATAGTTAACTATTTGCATGTCCTTTTTTATGGGATGTGAACAAAGATCTATGGGGCCAGTTCCTTACAGATACCTGAAGATTTTAACTTCTCATTTGCATAAGGAGTAGGGGGACATGGCCTTGAGACTTTTGATTTCCCTTTTATAATACTTAAAAAAAGACTTGTTTTCACTATTTCAGAATCATACTCACAGGAATCAAAATTAAGAAAAGCTTTTAATCTAGATTCTCTTTTAAGAATCAGGAATATGTCCCAGTTGGCAATGCTGTTAGTGTGGGTGCCACTGTTTCTAAAAGGAAAATAATGGCTAAGTTGGGAAAGGAGGGCTGCCTACCTCAGGCAGTGTAACAGGGGAATGAGCTCAATCCCATTTTCCTTTCTCATATTTCTCTTGACTTTCTGTACCTTCAAAAAAACATGTTTCAAATATGGTGTAGGATCAAAAGTATATCTTTTGTATTGACTATACCTTTTTATAAAACAAGAGCTCAAGTCTGTATTTTGAAACACCTTCCTTAAAATAGCACTCCCTCCTCTAAATAGCTCAGGAACTGTACACCATGACATAGGCAAAGTTCCCACATCTCATTTCACCCTACTCTGTTCTAATGTGCCTGTATCCTATGAGCACTTGATATAAGGCTACAGCAATGCCACTTGTCTGGAAAGAGAAAAGTGCATGACAATCCTTAAATCTTTTCATTACATAGGAAGACGTAAATTTTGCAACAGTTTCCATTTCTCTTAGCCACAAAAATTCACCAAAAACTAAAAAAATTGAACTGATGGCTCAGGGAGAATTCAAGATGGTGGTCTGTAGCCAGCTTTCTGCAGTGGTTCCCATCCAGAAGGAGAGTTAAAGGATAGAAACTCAGCAGGAAAGCTGATGGTTTGGATCTGAGCCAAAAGAAAAGGTTGAAGAACGCACATCAACCATGCTTGGGTGACCTGAGACCCTGAGGACACAAACAAAAAGGTACAGAGCATATCACCAAGCAGGCAGGAGTCCCCTCCCCCATGAGAGCAGCTCTCAGTATACTCCTTACCTCCATACAAACAAGCGAGCAGAGTTCACATGTCCTCCCACTCTACCCCACGGGAGAGACCCTCTAAAAACTGGACCTCCTTCCCCTACTAGGGTGCTGCGGCACTCTCCTACCAGGCATAAAGCTGTATAAAACTGTATATATTCTCTACCTGCAAGTTGGAACTCCCGGAACTCCCCTCCACTTTCACCCTGAGGTGTGGAGGTCTGCCCCCACAGAGTCCAGATTCTTGGACAGTTTCTCAAGGGGTGTGGACAGGGTGCAGGCTGTCCCTGGTCTGTGCTGTTTTCCCGGCTTGGGAGCGGTGAGAGTAAGCTGAGAGGTGGCCAGCCTAAGCAGGGAGGTGGTCCCCTGAGGCACCAAGCCCAGCGCTGTGAAAGCTTTGCTGAATTTCGGCCACACCTGGCCCTCAGGGGATGACAGCTGAGACAAAGGGCTGAAGCTCACAGACTGAGTCAGGATTATTAGCAGCCCAGCATCTCTTCCACAGGGCAGAAATTCTGTGAACTTGTTCTGTTCTATCAACTTTTTCATCTACTTTACATCAATCAGGGACAGGGCTGGAACTGAGTGAATCACCCCAGCCCCTGTCAACTACCCAGGTTGTCAGGCCTCACCTCCCCCACTGCCAACACCGACATAACTGGTGGACTGGCTGAGGAACCACAGAGCCCTGTGTGACCTAGGTAGGTGCAAACCTCTAGAGCATCTGCTCATTGAAGGGAACTGGACCACAGCCCTGCAGGCTTACCAGAGACTGGGTGTGACAGAGGGGCAAGGCAGGGAAAAGAGGCATCAACCTTCCCAGGCTAATTTACTGGCTGGGGGGCCCTCCTGAGCTCACAGAACCCTGGAGCGAGATATACTAAAGCTGCCAGCAGACTTCTGCTGTCTAGTCGCCAGAGACTTTTCAACTCTTTGATTTGAGGTTTGTACTGGCTGGGACAATTAATTGGTACCTCTTCAACTGGGCCAATCACCCGAGGACTTTCCAATGCTGTACACTGGGTGTGTGGTAGTGGGAAGGTTTGATTTTCCTTTTCAATTGTTGTGGAATTGTTGTGGGGGGCGTGGTGACCTAACTGCTGGTTTTCCTCCACAGCTCAGAATCCAACACAGAGTAACCGATTCTCTAGGGTAAGACAGAGACCAGCTGAAAATAACACAGAGCCACTTAACCCCACCACATCAAGAAAGCCCCCAGTTGTGCAGGCAGTAGCAAAGTATGGGTTGACAAAACTCTAGGGGGAAAGGTAGAAACACCAGTCATAGCTTACAGGCAAAGGAAGGACTGGTCAATCACTAATCCTAGAACCCCCAACCCAACTTATCCTTACCTACTCACCCAGCCAAGGGGCAAAATAAATATGGGGAGGAATCAGCAGAAAAGCTCTGGAAACATGAACAACAACAGTAGATCAACCCCCACAAGGAACAATTTGGTGGACACAAATGACAATCCTATGCATAAACAGATGGCTGAGATGTCAGAAATCGAATTCAGAATTTGGATTGCAAACAAGATCAATAAAATAGTGGAAAAATTGGAATTAGAAATTCTGGGAGCATTTCAAAAATTGTCTCAAGAAGTCAAGGAATTCAAAGACCAAATGACCAAAGATTGTGACACATTGAGACAAGAAGTTGTAGCCCTCAAAGATCTGAGAAATACAGTAGAATCCCCCAGTAACAGAATGGAGCAAGCAGAAGAAAGGATTTCTGACATGGAAGACAAAGTTTTCGAATGCTCCCAAACCTACAAAGAGCTAGAGAAATGGAAGGCAAAAATGGATCATTCTCTCAGACAGCTTTTGGATAACTAGAAGAAAACCAATATTCATCTCATAGGAATACCTGAAAACGACGAAGTGGCGACACAGGGCCCAGAGTCTCTTCTTTATGAGATTATGAAAGAGAATTTTCCAAACGTGCCAAGAGATTCTGAAATTCAGATAGCAGACAGTTTCAAAACCCCAGCACGACTCAACCCGAATAAGACATCCCCGAGGCACATTATAATTAAGTTCACTAAAGTTAATATGAAAGAGAAAATTCTGAAAGCAACCAGATGCAAGAAATCTATTACCTACAAG